>CAJVPY010000271.1:0-30268 GCA_910591965.1 Dentiscutata erythropus | reverse complement strand
ATAATTATATCTAACTTTTACGCGAATATATATTCTTATTTAGCTTGCTAGTGGTTCTACTATAGCATCTCGTGTAGGTCATTCTGCTGTTCTAAGTACGTATTCTGCGTATAATAAAATTACATTAACGGTTGATTTTGATATCTGATTTTACTAATTATTATTATTTTTAGCTCAGGATGGAAATATTATCATATATGGAGGCGCAACATTAGATGGTTCTAATTACATTGCAAGTGTGTTTTCTGATATTGCAGTATTAAATACAAATTCCTGGGTATGGTCTATTCCAAGTGTTACTGGACCAAGTGCACCACCACTTTCCTATCATTCTGCTGCATTATATAAAAATTATATGATACTTGCATTCGGTAATTAATTTTTTATATATTTACTTATATAAAAAATTTTATTAAAATTGTTTAAATTTTCACATATGTAGGCGCAACCTCAGCATCAAATTTATACACAAATAAAATTTATATTCTTGACATACAGAATTACACCTGGGTTACTACATTTAATATACCAACAACAACTAATCCATCTAAACCAGCACAAAGTAGCAATAATTTCCCAACTAGTCAAGCTAGTCAAGCAAATAATAATTCCTCAAATTTATATATTGGTATTGGTATTGGTATGGGCGTGGTTATTTTAGCAGTAGTGTTATTTATTATTGGGTTTTTTATTTATAAAAATCAAAATAAAGAAGAATTTATTGCGACACCGGGCACACTCAGGGATGATCTTATACGTGAAAAACATCTGTCTACAGTTTATACACCTGGAATACCTCTACCTGAAACACATGCGCGAACTTCTATGTATGGAGTTCCTGTACCTGGAAATAATTATCATAGCTCATAGGTTACAAGTCCATACTTATTTTAAAAGATAGTTGTAGGAAACCCGATTTATAGTTCTAATTGGTTGGGGCTAAGAGGTGCGAAGTGAACCTTTTAACTTAATTCTAATGAGTTTAAAGAGTTTGTACGGATTTGTTTTTCATTTTTTTAATAGATTACAAGATTAAAACAAAAAAATGCATACTAGAAGGCGAGAATTATTTTTTTACAACATTAAAGTCCTAAAATTTTAAAGACAATTTCAAACTTTAAAGAGTAAAAAGATTATTCACAATATTATTTTCCTTTAATAACAATAAACCTCTATTGTATGCTATAGTAATCAGAGAAAATAATTTTAACAATTAAAAAACATAACGCTCGAACTCACTTTATCGAAATATTTCTTCATAATACTGATGAAACTATTTTCTGACGACATATTTTTGACAATCGATTTTACCGATAGAAAATTTCACTGAATGCTTCTCAATCAATCTAATTTCCGATAACCTGATTTTTGACACGTTTTTTAATGATAGCCCTTTTCGCCAACAAGGTTTACTTATTTTCCCGATAAAACTATTTCTAACAATCTTCTCTTCGAAAATAATCTGTCGCATATGTAAAATTGCGATAATTAAATAGCAATTCAGAGTTTTTAATTTGGGCCAATTCTAAAAAGTCGTCGTGATGAAGCTTATTTTGTTGTATTTAAATTTGGTGAAACATCCATTAGCAAAGGAGCTTTCAACGATATAGTTTCAAAGAAATGGAATGTCAGAAAAAAAGTATCAAATAAAAATGACATGTCAGTAAATAGGTTGTTATTTAAATAATGTTCGGAGAATTGTAAGAGCTGATAAATGACTTATCGGGAAAATTTGCTATCGATTAAAAGATACAGCGGGGAAATGAAATATCAAAATTATGTCGTCGGTAAAAAGGGTAGTCAGTATTATGGCTTCGGTGAAATGGTATTTCAGAAAATAGATTCGGAAAGTTAACCCATAACAAAAAAACATATCTTATCACTAGTTTTCTCTATAAAATACATAGTACACTAATCCAACCCTGCGTAGAATCGTTAATTTAAAAAGTCGATTCACTTTCAAAACCTCGTTAAAACTCGACATCTAATCAATTTAAGATCATAATACTGTACATTATTGATAAACCTTTACTGATTGGTATAATTGTACTGTACATTGGATATGGTTGATGAAATGGCCTTCAGAACATGATTTAGAAAGAATATTGTCCGTTTTCTATTAACATATTTGAAGAAAGGTCATGTTACGATAATGCTTTGACTGATATAAGTAACACCAGGTCTAATAGTCCAATTGTTACTTCTTTAAATAGATCGAGTGGACTCCAAATACGTTCAATTAATCCTGGTCAAAATTTAGATAAAGTAGTTCGGAAATTATTTTATAAATTAAAATACATTAAGCAAACAAATAAAATAAAATAAAATAAATGACGATAATAATAATAATGATATTTATATTGATAAAACAATTGAATATAAAAAAGGTTTAACTAGATCAAATACGCATAGTTTAATTTTTTTGACATAGCCCTAATGAACAAGCACATAGAGAATATGTACCAGGTTGGGATCCGGAAAGTTAGGTCGTAATGATAGCAAATGGAACAATATAGAAACAAATTACTTATTTGCATTGTACAGTACAGTATTTGGGCCAGCACTTGAGCGTGCATTTAGGGAGGATTTGCACTTATAGGTGAACTTAGAGACGTCTGATTGTATTCTCTATATGCACGTTATTAAAGTGTTGTCCCAAGGGCGTGCATTTAGAGAGGTCTGACTATACATTAAACCATTAGAGTAGGATCGGTTTTTAATTTTTTTTGACAAGGGGTGAACTAGTTCCTTAACTAATTCGAACCCAGACTTTTTAGGGACCGGGACCGGACTGCACCAGATGCACCATTTAACATCTTTAATAGAAATAGCATATATTCTTCTATATTGTCGGTTTCAGATCGTTTCGTACAGTAAACTTTTTTGGGTACTTCACTTTTATCGTCGTTTTAATTAGTAAAAAGTTGTGTTCTTGAAGGTTGCTTTAAAATGCATAAATTAGTTATTTAAGTAATTATTACTTTTCAATAGGAGAACTCAAAAGCATGATCGAATTAATTTAACTTGGTGAGATAAATTTCTTTTTTTTTCATAAGTCCCGATTTGTATTTTCGTACTACTTTATATATGTAACATGTATAACAGGAGGAAACGTCGAACGTCACAAAATCGTTACACAATTGATAAAAATTTTTTTTTATTATTTTACAATACTTTTTTGGAAGGTTCGTTTGACTTATCTTTTCTATGAATATTGAAAATGTTAAACAAACATGAATCTCTCACTTTGCTTTACAACATATTTTTTGAATCCCCTTGAATCCCATGGTTTCGTCTTTTTGTAAATTTCGAAATTTGATTGGTTGACTAATCCCGTAGTGATATTTTGACTGGTCGATACAATGAGTGATCTGTGTAACGGAGAAAGAAAATCATATCTATATTTGGACGGTTTCTCCTGTTTGTAAATTTAGAATTTTCAATTTTTTATAAGCCCTTTACATTTTTGTGTGAAAATTTTAGGGCCGACTTCTTAATTGAAAGATGGCTTATAAAATTTTATAAATCTAAAAAGACTTATTTTTTAAAAAGCGTAATTAATTAACTTTAATTTGATAAGAAAAAAAAAAAAAAAAAAAGGCTATTATTTAAATTAAAAACTTTTATTGTGACGCGCAAAATTGTAATAAATGAATCTTTAAACTTATTATTGGAAATATTTTATTTCATCTTTACTCACAATCATTTCCGAATTTTGTTATATTCACGCTGAAAATACTCCGATTACCAGGTCCATAATATACATCTGTTATTTTTGTTATGTCAAATGTGACGTTTGTAAATAATGAGATCGAATTTAAATCCCATTCTTTTTCACAACCATCAATCGAAATAATACGTCCAGTTAAATTATTAAGCGAACTACTTCCACAACCACACCCTCCGACAGAAGTTACATTTGCATTGCAATAATACTCAGTACATGAGGTGACCCAACTAATTATAATAGACCCACTATAAAATAAGGTCTTGATATTGAAGTATGAACTGATGTAATTATTAGTAATCTTTACTTTTATAAATCGTACGTACTCTAGCTATAGTTGTTGGTAGAATTCAAAAAAAAAGTTTAAATACGATTTCTGATCATTTACATTGAAAAATTTCCTTTTTTGAATCCTAAAATTTCTTCGCGCACTAATTTATATTACTGTAATTATTTACTACGTATTATCTTTTTAAATTAATGTTTGTGTTATAAATAGAACTGTTCTATGTTTTCAAAAATTCACTCTAACATTAATATAATACTAAATTCTAAAATATACAATAAGTGCAAAATTACAAAATATATAAATATCTAACATATAATAAAAGTCTTAGTAAGCTCTGTTAACTCTCTTGTAAGAAACTTATTAATATTATAAACCTATTAGAAATAATTTATTCATCATCAGGGTGAATTATTGACTTACACAATCACGGAGAGGGTGAAAAATATATTTATTATAGGAGTATTATATTATTAAAATATTGGAATTTTTATTTTACTCTGTTATTATTATTATCATTAGATTAATAACAGATTATTTTACACATAAAATTATATTGTATCAATATAACAAACATATTATTAGTAATGAAGTTACAAGAGAGTTAGAAGAAAGAACAAAAATATAATTATTGCATGATGAATGTATATTCAAAATATACTATTTTAGTACATAATAATAATATTGGTAATAAATAATAAATATATTGTAAGCATATTTAGCAAAAAATATAGATTTCTGTAAAGAACGTTCAAACTTAATTATAAATCGATTTTAAGTATTGTTGCTTTTTTTATTTTTTATTTTTTAAGTTCTCTATCATATAGATATTTTTATATATTATAATAGTTATATGATAATTATTTATATCAATATGTAAAATTTTAATTCTTAAAAATTTTGTTCAAAGATCAGTTTACTTTTTTGAAAGGTTGTTTAAGTTATAAATCCATTAAAAATATTAAGCTTATTATTATAAAGAGAGAAATCTAGTGTTTCATAAACATTACGATAAAAAGGTGTATAATTTATGATATCATTGGTTAGCATATAGGTGAAAGTTGTATTTCAGATTATTTTCTTATAAAAAGGCATTAAATTGATAAGTTATTAATTGTAACAATTTGCAGGACATATAAAGATAAAAACTGATATTTAGATAGTTTTTAAAATAAAAAGAAATAATTTTATTATTACTTTTACAAATTATAAAATAGATAAAATAGATTTTATTTGTATACATTCCAAAGCTTTCAAACTTCAATATTATCAAGCTTAATTTGAGCAGAATCAGATTGAACTGAATCTAAATAAACAAATAACATTATTTTTAAATAAATTAATAAATATATTAGTTAAAAATAAATACCTTTAATCGTCTTTGAAATTAATTTCGTACTAATAATTTTGCTAGTATACATTTCATCAGGATGCTTTGATATTGGCATTGATTTAATAGCTTTATCAGCATCTAAGAATTGCTTTTTAATTTCATTATCATCTGAACTTGCGATCTTCCTAAGCCAACCATTTAATGTCTTATAAACATCCCAAGCACTAGGCCGTTTTTTTGGATCAGAATTCATACATTTTTCGGCAAATTCAATATAGAATTTAGGAGTTTCAGGTGCAAACTCTGGACGCGATCCTTTGAAAATCTCGACTGCAAGTTTAGTATCAAATTCACGTCCATCAAAAGGTCTTTGACCAGTCGTCATTTCTGCCATAATAGCTCCAAACCCATAAATATCTGCTGCCTTTGTAAACGGCATATTGCCTGATAAAACTTCAGGAGCAACATAGGGCATAACTCCATAGATTTCGCCAGTTGAAACTTTCTCATCTACTTTTCTACACAATCCCAGATCTGTGATATAGGATTGTGTTTTTTCATTAGTGCGTTGATCTTGCAAAATATTACCACTATGAAAATCTGCATGAATGTATCCTGCATATTCGTGAATACTATATAACTCATACGCAATATCTTTAAGTATTTGTAATTTAGTCTCCCATGTAAGACTAATGAAATTTTTTCTTAAATATTTATAAAGACTTCCATTATCAGCATACTGAAATACCATCAAGTAATCTTTTGTTTCTGTGTTTTGGGTTATTCCATATATTGCGAGCTTATTATAACAACTTAATATACATTCCATAAGGCTTTTAAACTTAAAGTTAAACAATGAATTAGCTCAAAACTTAAACTATTGGATAAATTAAAATTAATTAAACTTACTTCTTTTAAAAAATCAAAATTGTTTTCTTTCGAACTGATCAACGACTTGAGCGCAACGATGCTGGATGGTTCACGTGCTCTTATATAATTATAGTCATCACCATCAACTTTTCGTATCCCATCCAACCAGGTTGCTGAATATACAGAGCCAAATCCTCCTTCACCGATCTTTTTAATATCAGATAATCTATTAAATGGAATCCATTCAATTGCATTTTCATAACTCCAGGCTCTAAGTTGAAATGTTTTCATGCAATTATCAATATCTTTATTTCCACTTGTCCATCTTGTAGTTATGTCGGGATCACATGATAAACACCACGCTGGTTGCGTGTTATCTTCATTACAATGTGGACATTTTTCATATTTAGGTTCTCTATATAATATATCATGTTTTATTTCGCATTTGCAATTTTAAGAATGTAAATAGTCTTATACTTACCGACTAAATTAACGTAATAAAATGGGTTGAAGAAGCTTATTTAGTGGCAAATGAGTTATGTTTTATTTCAACCGATTGGTAAATAATCTTTATACTCACCCGCTGAATTAACAATTAATTCGAATGAAATGATTATATAATAGTACTAAATACTTGTTCTTGATTTATGTTTCACGATTAATAAATAATCGCTATACTCACAGACTAAATTAATGAGAATGAAATATTTTGAATGGATTAGTAATCATGAATAAAATATTTACGTTTTTAATTTATAAGTTTGAATGCTCATTTTAATACTCCGATTAATAAATGGTCTTTATACTTACGAGCTGAATAAAATGATTAATGCGATTAAAGAATGGTAAATAAGTATTATTATGTAACTTCAATTAGCTGATTATAATTCCTCCGACTGATGACCTTCATACTCACAAGCTGTACAAACGATTTGAATGTATTGTAAATACAGAGGTATACTCTTTTGTTACTTAAAATTCGGAACCAGTTTATTTTTCATAAAATCGGTTCCAAATTCTAACTTGATTGCTGATTTAATTTCTCCGATTAATAAATAACCTTTATACTCACTCGCTGAACGAAGATACACGTAAAAAAGATGATTTGTGAACTTAATTTCCTGACTTAATTCCTCAATTAATAATGACCTTTATACTCACCGACTAAGTTAATTCAAATGAAATGATTTAAAAGGTATCACATGAAAATAAATAAGCATTTATGTCCTTGATTTATGAACTTAATTTACTAATTTTGATTCTACAGATTAATAAATAATCTTTATACTCACTCGCTAAATAAAAAAATTAATGAAGATAAATGAATAATTTAGAAATATTACGAAATGGTAAATAAGTACATAAGTTCTTGATTTGTTTTTATACTCACTTGCTAAATTAAATGATTTTAAGGTATTATGAATGATTATTAAATATTTAAATACTGTCTTTATATTCTTTGTTTATACTTATACTCACTCGCTGAATGAAATAATTTGAAAAGTTTTACATAATTGTAAATAAATATTTATATTCTTGATTTGTGAATTTAGATTTGCAGGCCCGTAGTATACCGACTATAGTACCACTTTTTCAATAAACGTGCATAACACCCTGATGCAAAACAAGGGTCTCTTATTTAAACATGGATTCTTTTAATTATAGACTATTATTATAAATGCGTGTATTTGAAATATTTATTTCTTGCGACGCAAATCAACTATAGTCTGATATACCCGGGTCTTTTAGTCAGCCCACTTCGATAAAGGATTTTTATACTCACGGGCTAAATTATTATAATACGAATTAAACGATTTGCGTAATGTTAAAAAAGTATTTATATTCTTGATTTGATGAATTTGATTACTAATTTTTATTTTTATGTTTAAATAATATACACACTTACTTACTAATTACCATATTATGTATGGTAAATACTTATTAGAGTTCTGATCTGTGAACTTGATTTGCTGGTGTTAGTTTTCGATTGGCAAATAAACTTTATACTTACAGACTAAATTAATGCGAATGAAATGATTTGAATGGTATTAAATAATGGTGAATAAGAATTTATATTCTTAATTTATTAATAAAATGGTCTTTAAACTCACCCACTAAGTTTATGCGAACAAAAGGATTTGAAGGTATGTAATAGTAAATAATTATTAATATTCTTGGATTTTTAATAATTATCTTTATACTCACAAACTAAATTAATGCGCATAAAATGTTTTTAAGTATATGTATTACGTAAAGTATGATTAATGAACTTTGATTTACGGATTTTAATTACATGACCTTTATACTCACCAACTAAATTAATGTAAATTAAGAGTATTACGTATGGTAAATATGTATTATATTTCTTTGTGATTTAATTCAACCGATTAACAAATAATCTTTATACTCACTTGCTGAATGAAATGACCAATAAAGTGAAATTATTTGAAGAGTATTATGTAATGGTAAGTAAATATTTATGTCATATTTGTGAATTTGATTTTATACTTACTAACTAAATAGTGCGAATGAAATTATTAAAGGATGATAAATAATTATTTATTTATACTATTTCCTTTTAATCCGTCATTTAATGAATAAACTTTATGCTTACAAACTAAATTAATGCGAATGAAATGATTCGAAGGGTACATATAATAATAAATGAGTATTTATGTTTCTGATTTGTGAACTTAAATTTTTGATTTTTAATTTCGCTAATTAATAAATCATTTTTATACTGTACTCACGTGCTAAATATAATGAGTAAAGTAAATGAAATGATATAAAGCGTATTGTGTAATGTTAAAATAAGTATTTATGTTCTTGATTTGTGAACTTTGTTTAGCTGATTTTAATTCCTTTAGTCGATAATCTTTATACTCACAAACTAAAGTAATGCAAAGAAATGATTTGAAAGGCATTACATAATGGTAAATTCTATTGAACGTGATTCGTTTATACTCACAAGCTAATGAATAGGTATGCGAATAAAATAATTTGTAAGATATTGCGCAATGATAAATGAGTATTTATATTCTTGCTTTGTTAACTTATTTTGTTTCAATAATTAATATATGATCTTTATGCTCACAGACTAAATTAAATGATTAATGAAGATGAGATTATTGAGAGGTATTACGTAATTTGAATTCCCCAATTAATAAACGTTTTTACACTCACGAGCTGAATAAAATTATTATATTATTAATAAGGATGAATGACTATTTGTAAAATTAAAATTTTGATAACTGCAGCAATTAATAAATAGTTTTTCTACTTACAGGCTAGAGTGAAATGATTGATATAAATAAGTAATTTAAATGTATTAATAAGTATTTATATCCTTGATTTGTGAGCTCGCTAATTGAATTTCATACTCACTCGCTGATGAAATGATTAATGCGAATGAAATAATTTGAAAGGTATTTTTTGACTTGTGACTTTGATTTGCTGATATTAATTCTGCTGATTAATAAGTGACATTTATACTCACCGACTAAATGAAATGATTTAGTCAGTATTGTGTAAAGTAAATAAGTATTTATTTCTTTGATTTTGTGAACATCATTTCTGATCTGAATTTCTCAAATTAATAAATGATCTTTATACTCACTCGCTGAGTGAAATATTGTTAATACGAGTGAAATAGTTAAAGGAAATTATATAAGGTAAATAATGATTTATATTCTTAATTTTTGAACTTGTTTTATTGATTTTAATTTAAATATTAATGAAGTTCCATTCCAAAATTAAGCACCCTTTTTTTTGAAATTAAACTTTATAATGTGATGTAATTTATATCACAAATATAAAATGCAAGAACATGATAGTAAATTTTTGTCATCTCTATAGATTAGAGTGCCGTTAAGTTCTATGGAAATTTTCATTGTTTGTACAATGATAAATCTCTTAAATCGGCACTCTACTATAGATTTAAAAGCAGAGGAAAAGCGATATAAAAAAATGAGTGCTTATATTTTTATATAACAAAAAGTGGTACTTAATTTTGGAGCAATATGGTAATAATTTTATACTCACGGACTAATTAACACAAATAATATATATTTTATAAGCATGTACGTAATTGCTTATATATAAATTAACAAATGCTTTTCATGCTTACTCACTAATAGTTATCATAAATTGTATAATGTTTCCTAATTATTAAAATAAAACATTACGACCATTATGATAAAAGTTAAAATTAGCTTACTTTTTAATCCATTCCCAAAATTTATCATTGTTCTTTTCCACGCCAATCCCATATCTATAGCATATGGCAGTTTTAAAAATCCCCATAGCATTACCTGCCTCAGCAGACTTCAGATAATACGAAAATGCTTTTTGCTTATCAATTTCGACGCCAATTCCTAAATAATAACAATGACCAACTTGATACATTCCGTTAGAATTATTCATTACTTCGGATTTTTGATAATGCTTGAATGCTTTGTTTTCATCCTTTTTAACTCCAATTCCATATTCGTAACAATAACCGAGCTTGTAAATTCCGTCTGGATCGTTCGTATCTGCTAATTTTTGACTATCAGAGAAATTTAGTTTGTTGAAACGATCGATTAATTCGGTCAAATTTTCGTTTGACATTTTTGGTTATCAAAAAATAAAAAAAAAATGGATACGTATACGTAACAATTTACCGGTACTATTTTTTTTTTATTTACAGTTGTTATACAATGCCCTAAATTATTATTATACCTGCACAGTTTTTCAGCCTACAAACATAGCGATACAGTAGTAGTTATATTTTTCGGAAACTATGGTTACACCACTCTCAACGAATAGGGAGTCACTTAAAACCAGGTACGGTACGTGTTAAATGCACTATGGGGCATCCATAATTTACGTTAAACCGGAGATCTTAGATACGTACGTACGTACGTAATACAAAAATATTATATGGATCTTCAAGGTCTTTATTTCTATTATAGTTGCCGTCCAAACCTAACTAGTTTGGGACTTTGGGACTTTCTAGGGTATTAACCATTATTTGGGACTAGTTAAACCCATGGAACTTGTCCCAAACTTACTGTGTAAATTGGGATTTGGGTCAAAATTTTAGATATAATCAATTTAGCCAATAGTAATAACTATTTGGACGGCAACTATAATTTCTATACAATGCAGTCCTGGTTTTTATGGATGCCCCCTATGTAAATCATAACTAATAAATTTTTTTTATGTAACGAAATCGTTGATTTATATTAAAAAACCTAAATTTCGACAAATTTTAGTCTTAAATATAGAGTCTGCTGAGCAATCGAGTAAAATTTTTTTGAAAATTAATTTGCAAAGTATTGAGAAAATACAATTTGAAATTTGGTAATTTTTTATAATCGTTTCATATAAGATTTTTAAACTTCAAATTTCATCTCCTCTGTAAATCACATATTAACTATTTTAAAAATTTTGCTCAATTGCTCAGAAAACCTAAATTTTTTACTAAATTTTTATTTAAATTTATTGAAATAACCCATTTGTCGCGGGTGGTGATGGCATCCGGATTTTATTTATAATTGTATTTAGGATTAGAAAGTTCATAGCATGTAGTAAAATTATGCGAGTATTTTTTCTTAAGTTATGAAAGTTAGTTTCGTAGACATAATTTTGAGTTATTTTTTTTGATTTAAAAATTTTGAGATTTTTGTAACTGCCGGCGACAAATAGATTCGCCCAAGTAGTTTACTATAAATAATCGTGATCGTTAAACAAAAATTGTCCATTCAAACATTCATACAGGACTATACATAAACTTGATTTAAATAGTACGTTTAACACCCAACGGTATGTACGTGAGTACAGGAGTACCCAACCATTTTCATGCATCAATTCTGTTCACCTTGTGAACAAAATAAACGTAACAAGTACGTACAGTACCTATCCGATGATCATCGATACTCGGGCAATTTCGTGTGTACCTGGCTTTAAGCAACCCCAAATATGGAAAGCGGGCAAAATATTAGCATGTACGTACGTACGTACAGTACGTATCGTTGGGGTGTTAAATGCACTATGTAAATCAAGTTATGTATAGTCCCGTATAAATGTTTGAATAGACAATTTTGTGTAACGATCGCGATAAATTACTTTGTCATTGCACTGTTATTTGTCACCTGACCTAACATGTCCATGTAATTAGGGATGTGGTTATACTAGTATAATAGAAATTGTAGTATAATACCCAAGTATAATATCATATAATACGGTATAGCATGGTACAACCACCATTTTACTCTCAGCTTAATATGATTTTGAATTTTCGAATTTTTCTTAGGGAAACTTTCGGAATTGCAGATAAAAGCAATTTAATTGGCTAACCCATTTCTATTATTGGTATTACACCTATACTTATGTGTATAATACTGGTATTGTACCAATAGTATAATACGGTATAGGTATAGCTCGCATCCCTACATGTAATACACATATGGGATTTCCGCCCGCTGCTCACGTGATCCACAGCCGGTTCTTAGTATCGTATCTAAAACTCCTTAAAGATAACCAGATCGACTATCCGGGTTGTCAAAATAAAAACCCTCATATACTCGGGCCATCTACCCAGGCTACCTAGCCAGACCCAAAGCTCAAGCCCCAGAGGTGGGTGGGTGGGAACTAAACAAAAAGCCAAACTTTACGTTGAGCTAGCAGCAAAGACAAAAGAGGGAAAACAATTTCCCATACCTTCCTTACTTAAACAACATACGTTATGACCACTACTTACTCAACAATTCTCATACAATACATCATCCTTACATACCTCTCATAACAATCGTCCCAATTACATCATAACCACACAATAACCTACATCATGGACCCGGGTCACGGTCTCGTGACAAATGGATGCCTCGTGACTTCGTTCACGGCATCCCAATACGTAAAAATATGGGCGAATCTATTTGTCGCCGGCAGTTACAAAAGTCTTAATTTTTAAATCAAAATTATGTCTATGAAATCAACTTCGATGACTTAAGAAATAATAATCCTTGCATAATTTTACTACATTATATGAACTTTCTAATCCTAAATACAATCATAAATAAAATCCGGATGCCATCACCGCCCGCGACAAATAGGTTATTTAATAAATTTTAATAAAAATTTAGTAAAAATTTTTTTTTTAAAAAACTCTTTTAGTTTAAAATATAGGTTCTGATGAGCAATTGAACAAAAATGCAATTTGAAGTTTAAAAACCTTATTTGAAACGATTATCAAATTTCAAATTGTATCTCCTCAATAATTTGCAAATTAATTTTCATAAAAATTTCACTCATTTGCTCAGCAGACCCTATATTTAAGACTAAAAGAGCGCTTTTTTTAAAAACATATAAATTTGGTTTTTCTAATATAAATAATCGTTTTCGTTACACGAAAAATTCACTAGTTATTTTTACTATGAGACTATACATAAATTGATTCACAGTGCATTTAACATCCCAACGTACCGTACATATACGTAGCACAAAATAATTGTTAGTCAAATATGACAGAAAAACTACAAGAACGGTTCGAAGCTATTTTAGATGAAAATATTAATCGTTTTGATTATAATAAATTTACAGACCGTACAAAGATTGGCTCTGGAGGTTTTGGAGATATTTTTAAGTACGAATTAAAAGGCCTTAACTTGGAAGTTGTTCTTAAATGTTTTAAATTCGATTTAAATTCAGATCAAAAAATCGATTTAAATTCAGATGAAAAGATCGATTTAAATTCAGATGAAAAAATTGAGAGTTTTATTAACGAGGTATTATTTGTTAAATCGATACTTTAATTTATATTCTATTACAGACCAATAAATAATATATCAAATTTATATTCATATAATTAGTTTAAAATATTCAAATTATTACAAAGTGGTGAGGACCTAAACATTATTAAATTCTATGGAGTCACGAAAGGTATACATTCTTATAATTTCTGAGTATTAAATAATAGACATTTAATTGAAATGTTATCTAATGAGAATCTACAGATATCAATAAATATTATTATATGGTTTTACAATATGCTGATAACGGAACTTTACAAGACTACCTAAACGAAAATTTTAAAAAAACTACGATGGTCAGATAAACTAGATATTGCTAATGGATTAGCATGCGGACTTTCGTTCTTACATAATAAAAGTATTATTCATAGAGACCTTGTAAGTATTATAGCTTTTACCGGATTTTTATATTTATAATTCACTAATACTCTACTAATTTAGCATTCGAAGAATATTTTAATTCATCAAGGAAAACCAAAAATTGCAGATTTTGGACTATCAAAGCTGATAAATGAGGCGTCCGTGACTTCAAATTCAAAGCTTATTGGGGTGTTGGAATACACTGATCCTCAATGCATTATCGTTGGCAACAATAAAAATGATAAGAGATCTGACGTTTATAGTTTTGGCGTAATCCTTTGGGAAATTTCAAGCGGAATACCACCATTTCAGAACATTAGATTAACTAAAAATGAAACATTCCTCTGTTTATATATATGTGTCAGAGGAAAGAGAGAGGAGCCAATAGAAGGTTCACCATCCGAGTATATTCATCTTTACAAAGAATGCTGGGATAACACCCCTGATAATCGTCCAGAAATAAACAAAATTCTCAATAAATTAAACCAACTTATTGACCGCGAAAAGCTGATCGAAAAAGGTATAGAACATTTAAAGGGAGAGCAACAGACTGACATGGAAGAAAGTCGAGGAGATATGTTATCCCAAATAGGTGAATTAGAAAACCTGAATGAAACTCATGAATTTAAAGAAGCCTTAGAACTATACGTCAAACCGCAAGGAACATGGAGTGTGCCAATTATCAAGACATTAGATAATAAAGAAATATATGTAATGGATAATGAAAAAAGAGATGGTGATGTGGAAAAAATAGTTATTAATTTTTTGAGTTCAAAGGATAAACTCACTTCAAATGATAAGCAGATTCTGGAGGCAGCAGCCAATGATTTTTTGATTTCACAAAAAAAAGAATTGCTAATTAATAAAGTAAATAGTTTTTTTAATCCGGAGAATAAATTAACTTTAGAGGATATAGATGCCTTGGATGTAGCAATTAATCAATTTTTAGCTTTAAAGGATAAGAAAGCTTTGAGGCTTCTGGAGATGGCAATAAATGGATTCTTAGAATCATCAAAAAATGAAAGTGTATTAAAAAATGCAATTTGTAATTTTTTAGAAAGCCCACTTGTTTTGGAGAATAAATTATCCTTGGAGAATGTACTATTCACAGAGAGTAAACTAGCTTTAGGAAATCAAATAACTATAGAGGATGTGAAAGCTTTGAAAAAAGCCTCAATAAATAAGGAAGACTTTGAAAAAACTGGCAAAGAACTTTTGAACTTAAAGGCTAAAGATGTTTTGGAAACAGCAGTAAATAGCCTCCTAACTCTGAAGCGGAAAAAGGTGTTATTGATTTTAGGAAGCGGAGGCACGGGTAAATCGACGTTTAACCGACATCTTGCTCGTCTTCTATGGGATAATGTCAAAAATGACATGACGCAGCCCATTCCTTTATTTATCGCATTAGCACCACTAGAAAAGTTTATAAATCAAAATAAAGATTTTATTGAAGTCTATTTACAGCAAAAGGGCAATCTATCCACAGAACAAATTAATGAATTACGGAAAAGGAAGTTTGTATTTATTTTAGATGGTTATGATGAGATTGCTGAACGTGAACGTCAATGCTACGATAGCAATATGTTCTCAAAGTGGGAAAATGCGAAAATTATCATTAGTTGTCGGCCAGAGTACTTAAATCAAGGCTATGAAGAAATGTTTTGGCCTAAAGAAAACAGAACGAGAGGGTTTCAAAAACTGACACTTACACCATTTTTGTGGGCTGAAATAGAACAATATATCAAAAATTATGTTAGTTATTCCAAGAAGAATGGTAGTCCATTACCATGGGACGCAGACAAATATATACAAAGCATGAAGAGTATACAGGAAATAGAAGATCTTGTGTGTAATCCCATTCTTTTAAAAATTACTTTGACTGTTTTACCAGGCCTTCTCAAAGACAGAGAAACAACATCACAGATAAATCGTATAGTTTTGTATGATGAATTTATTAAGAAATGGTTTGAACGTGCTCAAGAACGCTTGCAAAATATTCAATTAAAACCTAAAGAACGAGAAGAGTTTGAACGTTTAAATAAGGAAGGTTTTATTAATTATTGTCTAAAATTTGGTAAAGAATTTGCTTTCAAGATGTTTGTGGACAATAACATAGTAGTTGTAAACTATGATCCAGTAAATGAGAACACATCTGACTGGGCGACATTTTTAGGAAATACAGATGAAAAATATAATTTGATTCGTTTCAGCATGCCATTAATTCGACGTGGAAATCAGTATTGGTTTTTCCATAAATCATTACGAGATTACTTAATAGCTAGTATATTGTTAGATTCATTTAAAGATGCGTCGCAAGCATCTCTCTTCAATAAGCAATTGATTACACCAGAACCTGCAATTCAACAATTTTTGGTCGAGCGAGTCCAACAAATGCAAGAGCAAATGCCAGAGCTCATACAACCACTGTTAAATTATATTGAATGTTCTAAAATGAATACAGACATTCAAACTGCTTCTGCTAATGCCATTACAGTTCTATCACATGCCAGAATACTACTTCCGAAAAATTTAAACAATATCCGTATTCCAGGGGCGAATTTAAGCAATGGAGTTTTTAACAATTCACAACTTGTAAGGGCTGACTTAAATAATGTGAATTTTCAAAATGCAAACCTTCAAAATGCGAATATCAAAGGCGCATCTCTTAATAATACGAATTTTCAAAATGCAAACCTTCAAAATGCGAATATCGAAGGCGCATCTCTTAATAATGTGAATTTTCAAAATGCAAACCTTCAAAATGCGAATATCGAAGGTTCATCACTTCAAAATGCAAAGCTTCAAAATGCAAATCTCAATGAAGCATCCCTTCAAAATGTGAATCTTCAAAATGCGAATCTCAAGGATGCAGATCTTACCGGCGCAAACCTTCGGCATTCAAATCTTAAAGGTGCAAATTTTTATAATTCTTATCTCGAGGATGTAAACTTTGAAGGTGCAAGCCTCAGAATTCAAGATTTCCAAGGGATTATCCCCCCAAATACAAATTTAGGAAGTGTATATTTTTAAGGTACGATTTCCTTGATGACATTTTCAAAGCACGATTAAGTTTTCAGAGTGCTTCTATAGTATGTCTAAGCATTAAATTAGATTAAAATTGTAATAAAAAAAAATAAAAAATAAAAAGCATAATCGATTGGAAAACTAAGTACTTTCAAGAAGTTATATGTTATAACTTTAGCTATTTTTATTACCGTTCATTAAACATACATTTTGTATAATAACTAAATGATTATACGACGAACCTAGCATCGCCCAAAAATCAGTTACGTATTTGTACTTAATTGACAATTCACTAAAGGAAAATTTGTATTAATAAAATACAGACCTCTCTAAATGCATAGCCGTGGGCGGCAAAAAATCTTGCAATTAAAGAGGTATTGCATTTAGGGAGGTAAAAATCTATTTGTCACATGAGCTGGGGCCAAAACAAGGCCATGCATTTAGAGAGACTATGCATTTAGAGAGGTCTGACTGTACATAATACTTGATATAAATTACATATAACATAGAAAAATCAACATTCCTAACATGTAAAGTTTTTATTAAGTTAACATCTTGTGGACTTCCAATTAGTGTTCCTAGTTGGTAAAAATTTTGCTAATCAACTAGTTGCCAACTAAGTTGCCAACTAATCGATTATTCATATCACATGACATTATCAGATAATTAGATCTTTCATAAATATTTTGCAGTCACGTGATAGAGAGTGGTGCATATGTGTAACTCAGCTAAAAAATTCATTAATATGCACTAGACGTATCAATATGAAAATTAATTGTTTCTTAAACATGTATGGTTCTTTTTTAGAAACTTGTTTATAATTTTATTAATTTTTAGATAGCAAATACGTATAATTGGTACTGAACTAAAGCATTATGTTAATATCTTTAACTGTAATAAATCCGGACTTCTATAAATTTTGCTATTTTTTTACCCAAGGAACCTCTTTAATTAAATTACTAATCTTCCATGTTATAACGTCACAAAATGATGCATCTGTACGGATTTTTGCTAATCAAGTATTGACTTGTTAAAGCTCTGATTAGCAAAATGATTATTAATACAAGAAACTTTTTAAATTGCTAATATGCAACTCTTTTTAACTTATTTTTTTAATATTTTCATTAATACATACCGGTATACAAAATAAAATGGAAACTTCGAATCTCGCTATTATAACTGATAAGTGTACTAGATGCAACATTATAAAACCATTGAAATAATTCATAGATAATGACAAGAATAACTGTATAGTAAAATGTAATACCTGCAAAAATTGTCATGATAAACAGTTCAACAATATAAAACAGCCAAAAAAAGAGCACTCGAAATAGAAAAAAATGAAGAGGATTATGAAGATTTAGATTCTTTAGATGTGTTTGAACTAGTGATGTCTGACGAAACTATTTTCACAAAGACAAAATGTATTCATCTCTGGTTTTGTCTGATGAAACTCAGATGAATGATGAAACTACAGACAAATAACAAAACTATAGACGAATAATGAAACTATAGACGAATGACAAAACTATAGATGAATGATAAAACTATAGACAAATGACAAAACTATAAATGAATGATGAAACTATAGACAAAACTATAGACAGATGATTGACGATTGATGAAACTAGAGATGGGTTTCATGCATATTGAGAAAGTGTGGACTAATTGGAGATAATTAAAACTAACCAATTAATTGTTTCAAGACTCTTTAACCTTGAATTGGTAGACAGAAAGAGGTTGTAAAGATTTGGTTCAGGTCTTAAGGTTAGTAGAGTCTTGCTATAGCATAACTAGTCCTACAATACTTAATATTATTATTGTAGCAGAATAATAATTTACTGCATCGACAACATAACAATTCCATCTGTACAAAATGATAATTATGCAAAAATTCTGTAACCTGGCCAGAATTACATAAAACAGCCAGCATTATAGTTGAAAATTCCAGTCAAAATTAAATGTCAACTGGCATTATATTGAGCAAGAAATATAAGTTTCAGCCAAAAATCATAATTTTTATAAGATTTTTTTGTAAAATTCCATGAATTCAGAATCATTATCCCTGTTCTATAATTCTATTTTCTTAATTCCAAAAATATAGGATTTGAATATTCATGAACTCAGTTCATAATGTCACATGATCAGATAATTGGTATTAAATATCAGAGTGTCCTTATATAAATCAAATAAATAATAGAATAGGAAAACCTATCTCTAACTCTTTTTAATAAATTTTGAGATTTTTGATTCAAATTAAAGTGCTGACTTATATCTATTAGTATTTCATTTTTTATTCTACATTGATATAATAATTTATTAAGATAATTTAACTTGAATGTAAACCAATTTTTTAACATTCATATTCTAAAAATAGATTGACAGTCAAAGATCAACAATTTAATTAAATTAGATTGGTTAATCAGTGTTTTGTAATCATATGACATTGTTTATTCAATAATTGATATCTAAAAATAAACAAAAAATTTAGAGTACAATTTAGATTTCATAAACAAATAATCATCATTTTCTCAAAATGAAAATCCTCCTTCATAGATGGGTTTTCCTAGTCCATTACTCAAATAATCTATAAAATTTAGGCTCAGAACCAATAAAAATTGCAGAATCTTTGAATTTTTATATAATATAAACAACTTTAATAATAAAAACAAAAAATTGTAATAAAACAAAATTTTATTATCAGAAAATGTTTATACATTAACTAGTTTTTAATGATTTCTAAAACAAAAATTGTATGTTTTATTTTCATTTATTTTTTTTCTCATAAATAAATATATATTTGTAGAGTTATATCATAAGTTTTGTTATTCCTCATGAGTTTCATCATTCATTACAGGTTTCATCATTCATTATAGGTTTTGACATTCATCATTCATCTAATTGAAGCTGCCAAACAAACCAGTATATTATTCGTCTAGACGAAACTATTTTGCTTTTTGTTAGGCATCATTAGCTTGAACTAACCGAGTTATCTGATTATATAGTCTAGCTTTTGGATCTTTATTCAATAAAACTAAAGACAAAGAAAATTTATTGAAATTTTATTTTAAATATTTGGTAAATATATCAATATTTGATAATATGACAAAAGAAATAGCCAATAGTTTAGCTGAGTCTGTTGAAGTTACAGATAGCTTTATATAGATATATTTCAGAAAAATATACAGTATCTTATTGGTATATTGTTCTTAAAGAAAAGAATTAGCAAGTAAGTATAAAAAGTACCAAGATATATTAAAGAAACAGGATAAACCAGTAATGAATAGATTTGACTATAATAGAGTTGTAAAGATTATTATTAATAAAACAAACAGTATAGCAAAATTATTAGAACAACATGATTTTTTGCATGAAAAACTAATCAAGGTTATAGCACCTCAAGAAGCAAAAGATTTTATAAAGAACATTATCAATTTATTACTGAGAGATTTATATTCAACTTATAGCTAAAGGTTTAAATTTGTCTATTCATCAAAACCAAATACATTTTTGGTAGTCCAAATTAGAGCAACATAGCAGAAGAAAAATTTGATGTGTGCTTGTGCAGTCGCACATAAAAATATTTGTACACAAAAAAATATATAATATTGTGTACAAAGCACATGTAATTTTTAAATAATAATTTTAAAATAATGTGTACAATATAGTTAACTCTGTTCTGCTGTAGCAAACTTTGTATACACTAAGTTTAAAATTTGGTATGTAATGCGCATTAAATTTTGACTCTGAATTTTTCTTCCCACAATATAGATATAAAAACATAAAAATTTATTTAATTCTGTAGTTAAATAACTTAAAAAAGAATATAACAATAGTATTTTAGAAGAGACTTCACCTCATACTATTATATTTACAACTAAATTTTATGAATATTTTAAGCAAAATAAAATAAAAATTAATGAATGTGAAATGGATGCTACATACACTACTAATAATTTCAGACTTGAATTTTATGTACTCCATACTATGATGAATAGGACAGGCTTTTCTCTTGCTTACATGTTTTTAAAGCACGATGCTTAGCATAATGAAGAAATTTATTTTTATTTTATTTTAGGCATGTCTTGCCGAAACCTGGTCCCAACTCTCATAACTCATTAATTCTACCAGATCTATGAATTTAATACTGGGTATCCTAGCCTGATTTAACTCACTACTTTATTGAGTAGCCAAATGTGACTGCTGCACCAACTGCCAGAGTGGTCAGATCACCTTTTATAACGATCAATGGGACTTTTTATCTGCCAATTAGGTGGTACCACAAGTTCATATAGACTCTCTCTGGCTTAGAACTTACATTATATCTCGTGACTTTGGTTATTCCAAATCAGGATTTTAGCATGTCTTACTTCATAGCCATAACTTCTTGGAATAACTATTCTCCAAATATGTCTATCCATAGTTTCCTGTACCCCATGGTGTTTCACTTCCATATTTGGATTTTTATTATTTTGCTGCTAGGAGAAACTGAACTGGCAACTTTCTGATTTGCAACCTGGGAGCATAACCGCTATGCTATCGACTCACAGGTCCATGATGAAAAAATTCGAACAGCTATTATTTATAATTACTTATAAAATTACATAATGCAGGAATTTGTCTAGAATTTTTTTATACTGATAAAAATTTTCTCAGATAAATACTACATGTTTTACTTAAAGAGAAATAAAAATACAATTATGCAAATAGTATATACAAAAAGCAATTATAACAAGGTTGGCTAGTAATAAAATAACTAGAAATAGTTAATATAATTACTTATCTGAGTTTGACTTCTATTTTCTATTTAATAAAAATATTCAATCAGAAAATTCTGTTCAAAGAAATTATATCAAACTATTTGGCAAATAATAGAGAAGCATCTCCATCAACATCTATTGATTTCAACAAATGATAGTCAATTTTTAACATGTGTAAAAATTTGGGAAGATGCAATTAAAGATATATAGACTTTTGCAAAAAGTACTCTTTAATTTCACTTTAGTCATATTTATAGAGTGAGTAGTATATTGATAAGCATTGGCCTTTATGGTTATAATTAGTATATGAAGAAAAGATCTCTATTTTAAAAACAACAATGTTTATTAAAGATCACTGAAAAGTGAATAAAAAAATTTTTTATACAAATTTTTTTAATCATGTTTAGATCTTGTTGTATATGTGCTTATGACCAAAGTAGTTTCTCATCAATGAAGAAAATTTTAACAAATTCAATCTGGTAGAGAAGCACTATAATAGATTAAACAAATAAAGTCTGAGTAGAAAAAATTATCTACACATCCTATCAAAAATGAATATATAACTGATATTGATAAATGAACATGTAAATGTTCATACTTTTTAATTGGTTAATTTAATCTGTACAAATATCTAGTTTACAAAAAAGGGCCAATTGATGATAATAATTTCTTTAAAAGTTTAAAAAGAAATTGCCAACTCCCATTTTTGATCAAAATATGAGAAAATTTAATATCTATATCGACTAATCTGCACGTAAATTAGCCAATTTAAATGCAATACAAGTTTTTAATAATGATGATAATAATGAGATTAGGGTCTTGTAGTTTAGTGGTCTAGGTGTCTAACTCTTCACAGACAAGATCAACAGTTCGATTATAGCTGATAGTAATTAATAATATTTGATTATCTCCGTGACTAGTGTTCTGGCCTGGGTTGGGTGACCTGTACGGGTCACCCGACCCAACGGGTCATGGGTCAGAAATTGCTCTAACCCAGGTCAAACAGGTCAAGATTTGGGATAGTAAAAAAATGCTTTTAAAACACTTTTTTTTTAAAAAAAAGATGATACTATATAAATTCGAACTTATTAGATATTACTGTATTATATAAAAAAAAATTTATTTGATCGCTTTAATTTTTATCAAATTATTACATTTTGATATTGAAAGCAAGATTTACAACATCGCCACTATATAAAATCTTAAGTTTTTTTGCGAATGAATTATTTGAAGAACCAGAAACCTGTTTTTGAGCTTTTAATAAATCTGAAGTTTTTACATTTTAATAACTAACCTTTTATTGTCTAACTAAATCAACAGTCTTCTTCGTACATATATAATAATTACATTTTTGGCGAGTTCTGTAACCATAACATTACACATAATTACATCATAATGTATTAAACTATTAAGATCATGCATTATGCATTTTTTTTATTCAACAAATACAACTCATTTTTATTCTATCTCTTTACTCATTTATAGCATTCATAAAGAATTACATGATTCTAACAGCTTATTAAAATCTTCAGGTGATTCCTTATATTTGCCCACTCCATTATACTTCAATTTTTAATGCAAACACATTGTTAGTTTAAATTTTCACAATATATATTTCATTTTTTTTTTTCCTGAATTTTAAATATATAATAGTTCAATTTTAATTGACATTCGCTCAGTACTTGACTTAAATTCATATCCATCCTTCTAATTCAATAAAAATATATTAAATTACTAAATTCATTAATTTCAACTTAGATACAGTATAAAATTTTTATTACCCTAGCCAAAAACATGTAACATGGGCCAAACTTGAGAGCCGCTTTAAGGAGCAAAACTGATTCAATGAATTGAGAATTAAGATGTATTCTTTTTTCAGTGATGGTAAGACCTGCTGATGAAAAAAGGCATTCAGATGGTACTGATGTAGCTGGAATAGAAAGGTACTTGCATACGAGTTTTGCAAGTACAGGATAGTCGGCTTTTCTTGAAGCCCACCACTAAAGTATGTCTGTTTCACTCTAAACTCTTGGTAATAATAAATAGGAGTTAAATTCACGGTTAGCAATGTTATTGTCATTTTGACTTGAATGTTCTTGAGCTATGGGACTAGAAAAAATATCTTCACTATTTATGTTACTAGATGCTATATCTGATAAATTATTTGATTCATAATAATTAATAGCTAATTCAAAATACTCTATACGTGCTTCTGAAATAGTACTATGTCTTTCATCTTCTGAAAATATTTGCATATCTTTTGTTTGCAGATCTAAAAATGCTGCAAGTTGAATTGGTTTTGTTGGTTCTGAAAATCATTCCTAAATAGACTTAATAAGAAGATTTTTAAAATTTCAAATATTACTATCATTTGTTATTGCACAATTAAGTCTTGTTTTAATGAAATTTATCGCAAACACACTTGAGAAAGTGTTGGATACTGTGAACCTGATAATTTTTTTGAAATAACTTCATAAGGATACAATAACTTTACTAACTCAGTTATTTTTTCCCATTGACCCGACGATAATTCTTTTTTCTTATAACTTCTTAATAAAATATTATTATCTATTTCAACTAAAAGCGACTTATATTTATATATCACTAGCTTAAGAATTGTTAATCATTTTAAAAGATAAAATGTCGAATTCCATCTCGTAGAAATGTCACGAACTACAAAAAGAAGTTTATTTCAGTCTTCCATCTCTATTTGAGCTTCCAAAAGAAATTGTTTTTGCTTTGGGTTTCTGCTAAAGTGGGATACAATGCCTTTACATTTTTTTATCAGATTAGTAATTTCAGAGCAACCTTTTAATGCATCATTAATTGCAAGTTGCAAAGTATGGCCAAAACAATAAACTTTAAAAATTCCATATTTTCGCTCTAATTTTTTTAAACAAGATTTAATGTTTGCTGCATTATCGATCATACTGCTAGTAGTTATATGTTTAAGCTGAAAACTATCTAAAATTTCAGTGATTTTATTTAAAAGACGCTCAGAAGTATGTGGATATGGAAGATACGAAATATTACCAATAATTTATTTTATTTGAAACTATTGTTAATTCAGTGAAGAGTAAGTCCAATATATGGATCACTATTATTTGATGTTCACATGTTAGTAGTAAATGAAATATAGCTAACTTCAGAACTATCTTGTGCATATTTATGAAGGTTTTGCAAAACCTTATCCTCGGAATTAATAAGAATCTCCTTTAAACAATCATTACCAAGTATATTAGCTTGGACATCTAGTCCTTTAATTATTCTTTTAAATGATTGTGATTGTATAATCGAAAATAGCTGAAGTTCTTCAATGATGAAGGCAACTACATTATTATCAAGATTTTTTTGTTTGGGGATATTAAGCGCATATTTTTTTATTTTATTGAATGTTTGAACTATCGTTGGTTGTAAGAATTCTGGCATTATAGAAAAGTCACAAACACTATCTTTTACTACAACTTTTACCCGACCACCTTCTACAATGGTTTGTGAAATATGGTGTATATTTCTTAAATGATGCCATAAATTCGAAGTAGAACCATCTCTTAGGTATTTTATTTTTGGAGTGCAAGTTTTATAACGACAGATCCAATACTCAAGATTATTAATCAATTTTGTTTTATAAAACTCTTTTACAGGACTACCACCCGGTCTTTCAATCTTTTTTCGTTTGACTAAAAATTTGCTGCTGATTTGTGATGTGAAAGACTAAAATAAATTTTCGTATATATTTATACTATCAGATTCTGACCCATTTAGATTATCAGCTTCAGGCTCTAACATCGTATCATATTCAGGCTCTAACATTGTATTATAATCATGCTCAAACACCATATTATCATCAGGCTCGAACATTATATCATCTTCAGGCTCTAACTCCATATCATTTAAAAATTTATCGCTCATTTCTCTGCTTGGCTAATTTAAATCCAGAGAACTACAATGTTTTATTCTAGAATAAAATAAGTTTGTTAATTTTTCATAAAAAATAGAATAAATTATACTAATAACCAAAGGATAATAAAACAATAAATAAATACCAATAGTAATTTTGTTTGAAAGTAGATTAGAAGTAGTAATATTGTGGGTGCTAAAACATTACAGGCGATCTAGAAGGTATTTATCAGTAAAATTTGGTCATGAAATTTTATACAAAATATATACAATATATGCATACAGTATAGAAAAGTTTTCTAACCCAAATATGATGTATTTGCCATTACTATTGTTCTTTTTAAGGAATATATATTGGAAGATTACCACTTGATTTTAACAAACTTCGATCATGGAAAAAAATTTCTCAGAAATAATAACAATGGTTTCAAAAATTCTTATAAAATTATTAGCCTGAGCTGATTTTAGATAATGTGTTAATGCTTTACGCTTATTCAATTCAGTCCCAATTCGCTTGGCCTTAACTATTTTGTGAATATATCGAAACAAAATTTTTATAATTATAAAGTAAGATATATTCACAAAAAAAAAAAAAAAATTTTTAATTTAATTCAAATATCTTGTATTTAAAATCGTTCTGTTATACTCAATAATTGTTACACCGACATTATCAATCTATTCAAATTAGAGAGACAATCAAATTTTATGAATTCTATAAATCCGCATATTATTGTAAAAACAATTGTAATATGCAGGATTCATTGTATTCATAGAATTCGATTGTTTTTCTAATTTGTAAAGTGCTTATCGCTCTTTTCGATTTAGTTGGATCGATGACCTGCATAATGCTTTTTTAGTCCTGGGAGTCCATGAATATACGATAGAAAACTACTTTATGTTCATCATATTTTTTTAAAATATAACTTAAGAATTCTA
Source organism: Dentiscutata erythropus (assembly GCA_910591965.1). NCBI lineage: Eukaryota > Fungi > Glomeromycota > Glomeromycetes > Diversisporales > Gigasporaceae > Dentiscutata > Dentiscutata erythropus. Next base: position 3,282 of record CAJVPY010000271.1, on the reverse strand, counting down.
AAATGAGTTCCACGAAGTTGAAGCGATACTCTTATTGTAATCACAGAACTCACAGGACTCTAAAAAAATTATACAGATTGTTTGATCCAACTAAATTGAAAAAAGAGCAATAAAAAACTTTATGATTGTCATAATTGTTCATATGACCTGTTGACCTGGACTAAATGTCTGACCCATCGGGTCACTATTATCAGACCCGGGTCGGAACACTATCTGTGACCTTTGGGAGCTTTCGAATGCAGAACCCTGTGGTGATCAGACTATGTGAAGTACATATTTAGCTAATAAAGAATTCTTGGAAGGAGTCCTGAGCTGTAGAGATAGGCACTGCATGTAATATGAGTCACAAAAGGAAATACTGCAGAAGGCTATGCATGTGAATCTATAATTGGCAAGGTAGCACCAACAACTCTAAGACAGCATTGGGATTTTGATTAGGAAGATGGCTATATGTAGTATATCAGAAAAGTGGTAAATACAGTAAGGGGCTGTGGTAAGAGGATGGCTTTACCAAATAAAGAACACCTCTGGTACAAAGAAATAATGAAAGCTGGTTAAAGAAGTCTGAAACATATAGCAAGCATCTTGTAGTACAAAAAAAAATTTAGCTAGTAGATAATAGTCATACAACCAGCATGGGAGTTGTATAACAAAGTATAACAGGAGTACTGGGTCTCAGAGTACTAAATTGTGGCAGTACTTAAAAGAGGTTCTTAACTCCTGTCCAAAGGTTCTAGGCTTCTATAACACCATGAGTGATAGTAGTACTATAAACAAGATAGTAGCCCGAATTGGTAGTGTAGAATGTGAATGCCTATGAAGTACATGTAGGGAACTGCTACACTGTGGGGGAGGGACCCGAGATGTCTACTTACAAATTGTTTTTTGGAAACATCAAACTGGAAGTACCAATAACGCCTATATCTTAGACACCAATTTGGAAGTAATACAAGAAGCAGTTTGGGAGTAATACTATATATAAAAAAGATAAAAGTAATTAGTAGAATTTGTATAGTAGAATATAGACAGGATATATATAAATAAAATATAGATAGTAGAACCTGGGTCGGTGAATTGAAAATTTGTAGTTGGATGGTCTGGCTACAGAGACCCAAGGAGGTTAAATACACAGGTATGGTTATACATAGGTCTAATTGAAAATTGGGTGTGTCATACTTCATTAATGTATGTAGTTAGATCTATAGATAGAAACAAAAACATTGTAATATATACTCAAAAATAATAAAGTAGCAGCATAACCAACTTTAAAATAATAATAATAATAATAATGACGATAATAATAATTTAACAGATAATAATAATCAAAATACCCTCTATAATGAATTGATAGAATCAACAACCAAAGCACTTGCTCTTTTGCAAGAACAAAAAGCAGCTAATAACTTGTATTGAGTAAATGGAGTAAAGAAAACTTTAGTCAAATTATTAAAATGGTAGAAGAGATAAAACAGTATTGATAAAGAAGAACAATGTCTTTTACAACACATGATTTTTAAATTAAAATTTTACATATATATGAATGTGTTATCTTTTTAAAACTGATCAAATAATAGTAATAAAAGCAAATGCAAAGAAAAGGGTTAAGGATAATGATAAAAAAATACAAGTTCAGCAATTTTCTTTTTTATAAGTTAAAAATTATAGCGATTATATAACAATTATTAATGTAAATGATATAATGTTTTTAATGTACTAGGCATAAATTATTTAGTATATGTAATTTGCTTTTAATATGCAATATATTAAATTTGAATATTTTTTGTATTAAATAAAATAGATACTAATTAATATATTATTTATTTTATATTTTAAGCTTCTTGTATAGTCTATATACATATGTTATTACTATTGAAAATAAAATTTTTTAAACAAATTTTTATAAGTTTAAATTTTTAATGAAAAAATTTTAATATAATACAAATATTACATGACTGCAAATCTTTATGGTGATACTGGGAAAAATAGATAATTAACAATCAAATCCAAGAAATTATCACAAATTAGCCCGACTAAGCAGAATATTTTAAAAATATATTAATTGATGATCCAGATAAGATCGACATAATTACTATATTGTGACAATAGTAAATTTTGGAAATAAGTACAATATAACTTTTTATTATATACTAAAATCTGAGCAGAGTCGAATAAAAAGTATTTTTTTTATTAAGCTAACAACTAAAGTCAATTAATTAAAAGTTGTAGAGCTCACTGAGACGCATCTAATGGTGGTTAGATCGTCCAAATTGGCCTAGTAAATACCGAGATATTGCTAAAAAATGACCTATCAACTATATAAACAAAGTATTGTTTACATAGAAATTTTATATAGTCAGCCAATCATTTTTTGGTGATATCTCGGTATCCACTGTGTCAATTTGAACAATCTAACTACCATTAGATGCGTCTCAATGAGCTCTACAACTTTCAATTAATTTGCTTTGGTTGTTAACTTAATAAAAAAAATACTTTTCATTCGACTCTGCTCAGATTCCAGCATATAGTTAACATTATAGGGATTTTGCCCCAAATTCTAATATAGAAATTGTGCTGATCGTATCCGGAATTGAATGATCAGTTTAGTTGTTTAAAAATTTTTCAAATCGATTAGTTGGAAAGTTGGCAACTAGTTGGTTTTTCAACTAATGATTTGGAACACTACGTCCAATAAAAGTTGTAGAGCTAGCTATTGCGATTCTAATGACAGTAAGACTGGTAAATTGGCTAGATAGATAAAAAGTCACAAGCAATTTAAATTTAAACCTATATTTCTATATTAGGGGTTTCAAAGTTAAAATAGAGAATCTCAATTTATTTTTCCGATTTATAATTCAACATAGTGAAAATACTATTAAAAAAATCATACTTTTTTTTGAAATGTGTCACTTATTTGTTAACTTTGAAACTCCCTATTATTATCTTTTATTATAAAAATCTGCTCTGTTAAATTTTCAATTAAATTAATTAATTAAATTAAATTTTCTAATAATTTATTTTTGTATAACAGAAAATTTTATAATTATAGTAGCGGCTAGAGGTGGGAAAAATGCGCATTTTATAATAAAATGCGCATAAATGCGCATTAATGCGCATAATATATAAAATGCGCATGATACCGCATAATAAAATTTTTTTTTAATTATTATCTTTATTACTGATAATATATCTAAATAAAGATACAACATAATAATTCTTAATCAGATTTTGCCTACATATATAGCTTTTACCAATTAGCCGATTGTAAATTTCATAGTTGCTAAT
>CAJVPY010000270.1:0-30288 GCA_910591965.1 Dentiscutata erythropus | reverse complement strand
AAAGTTACGCCACGCCGTAACTTTTCATATCAAAAAATCCATTGGGACTTCATTGGGACGACTCTACCGCATCACTAGTTTATATATATGATGAAAAGCCAATCTATATTCAATAAAATAGGCAGATGAGAATAATTAATGTCAAATATGTAACCATAATATTTTGCTTATAATGCAAAGGAGTCTTAACATTGAGTTTACGTAGATAATAACGTGGATGCCAACCAAATTTCGTGTTTGATTTCATCGATAATCTCAAAATGCCATTATTTTTGGCGCAAAAGAAAAAAAAAACATAGATAGTATAAAAATATGAAATAACAAAGTTTTTTGTTATAAAAAGAATACCAATTAAAATTGTAAGATATAAATGTTAGCTTATAGCTGAAAATTATCTTTTTTCACAAAACATATAGATCGTCATAAATTTTATATGCGCTGCAACTTGCAGATCCTATAATAGAAATAAGTAGCTAAATATCAAATCATTTCAAATTATTAATAAGATTATACCGAAAATAAGAAACCTTATAACAAAAAAAGGAGTGTTTAATTTTGGAGGAATACGGTAGTATATTACATCAACATTTGATTTAGAGGGATTTCAGCGGCTAATACAAAATATCGAATAATTTCTTTATGGCTTTTATCTTTTATATCTTCTACCTCTTTGTTAAGATCAGCAATGAATTGCATATTGATATTGTGATTTAAAATAATTATTTTTATCAACAGTTTCTTTGAAAGTTTTCTTCCCAAATTGAATCTTTTCCTTACATAATTTCTATAATGTAAATAACATCCTTGCCAAAATTTTGATACCGGGTTACCGAGTTCAAAATTTTGTTTAAAACACTTCGATTCACTTTCATAATTCTTCTTTTTATGCATTTCTGTTCCAGCTCAAGAGGTATTTTAATAAATTTTTCAGGATCTCATCAAAAAATTCTTTAAGGTTTTGATTTTGACTTTATAGTCCATAACGATTTATCATTTAAAAGTAGTAGAAGTTGAGCATCTGGCGGACTGGGTATTTTCTAAATAATTTTTCAAGTTTTAAACCTAATGTAAAACAGTATTCGTAATTCTAATTGATGATGTTATGCTATTTATTAATAAATCAAAAAGTAAATTAAAAATCATCATGTTCAATAAATAATAAATTTATAAATATATATGTATAAACTTATTGATAGACTTACCTTCAATAAATGATTTGAATAAATTCTAATTGAATTTCTTGTTCGTCAAAATTTTAAATTTCTTTCTAAAACATTTTTCTGTCCACCATTCAAAACATGATTTGATATTTTCAAAAACACTCAACCTTCGTAAGGCAACTTTCATAACAAAGCTCCCACAAAAGCATTTAAAGCTGGTCACAAAAAAATAAAGATAGAAAGAAAATAAGATGAAACACATGTTCAAAGCTCTTACCGTATAAGCGCGTAATAACGCACATGGGTGTTATTTCGAAATTTTGATTTTTTTAAAAATGCCATATTTGACTCAAAATAACGCCCATGTGCGTCTCAAAATAATGCGCCCTTCTATATGTACCATATTATCTTTCAAGAAAGTAGTTGAATTTTTTTTTCAAAATTAGCATAATGATTCGAATTATCGCGCATGCGCGTCCCGATATAACGCGCAGGGGCTCGAAATAACGCGCCCCTGCGCGTTATTACGCTTATACAGTAAAATTGTTAATCGACAATACCTGAAAATTTCACAATCAATTGTATTTATGTTTACAGTTTATATTTTTTAATTAGTTCAGAAGTCATCTAGTGAACAATATTTATTACTAAACTTGAAAGATTTATAGAAACCCCATTTACTTCACTTGCACATCTTAGTTTTATGTTCAAGTCACGTAGTACCTACAATTTAATGTCAATAATTGTTATTATAAACATATAAATTTTATTTTATTATACTTACAAAACATTTCACATCTAATATCATGATAGAAATAATTCACTGTAAGCAAAAATGTAATACTTTGAAATATATCTTTAGCAATTTGTATTTTCCTGGTCCAAGTAATATCAAAATTGTTACAAAGCTCCCTCAAATTTCTATGCTCAGTCTATTCAGAAACCATACGTATTATTATTATTATTTAGCACTTTGTAAGTTTATCTTTAACATGTTTGACCATGCTATGTAATTATACTTGCTGGCAAAATCCGGACAAATCCCAAATTCAAAAAAAAATAATTGCTATTTGTAAATGATTAAATCAAAAAAGTAGTTCAAAAATTTTGTAAATATATTATTTATAGCAATAAAAATATCTACTAATTGTTTAAACAAAAATTATGTATATATGTCATTGCGTTCATGCAGTGTGTTACATTCTTGCTGTATAAGGAAAATTACTAACAGAATTTCATAATCTATGCTGTTACTTTACAGGGATCGACTGAAAATTTTCTCGTAAAATCCAAGAAGGAAATTTTTAACCCGCATTTTTATGTGAATGATAGATGCAAAATATGATATAATCTCTTACGATTTGTAATGTAACAAAATGGTAGGGGTAGGAGTTAGTACTGGTAAATTATAGAAATGATCGAATTAAATTCTGATATATCAGGTTATATTTTTATATTTTTATTTTATTAACATGAAATTAAAATTTATTATATATAATTAAAACTGAAACGAAAATGCATCCAGAAATAGCGTACCAGGCATTATTACTATAAGCATTTTCATCAATTTGGCTATTAACGATAAATTATGGTGCCCCAGTTCCACCTGGTGAATTAATTAGTTTCACCTGCAACTCTAGTCTAAATGCATTACTTAAATGCATAAAAACATCTATGATATTTAGTATAAATATTATCACTGTTCTTTATTAATTTCTTGGTATAAGTGTAATCCATGAATTCCGAAGGTCATTTATGGAATCATAGGTTGAAAGTTAGTAAATTTAAAAATAAATTCGTGAGCATTACCATCACACAGTATCAATTATAAATGTAAATTTTTGCTAATTCAAGTAATACAATATGAACTTTTTATCAAATGACAAGATTTGTTTATTATGCGTATGTTGAGCTATTTGTCATTTCTTTGTATATAATTTAAAAAATAATATTGTTATGATAAATAATTTAAAGAAGTAGCGTGCAGTTCTTGCAAAATGAATCTAGCAATGCTTTTCTTTCTCCTGATCCAAGATTATTCCTTCTGATCCAAGATTATTCCTTTCAAGATTCAAAAAAATCAGCGTCGTGTTCTTGCAAAGTGCCTCCGCAAATGCCTTTCCTCCTTCTGGCCCAATATAATTATTATAAAGATCCAAAGAAGTTAGCACGGTATTCTTACAAAGCGCATCAGCTAATGCTTTTCCTCCCTCTGGTCCAAGGTTATTTTCTTCAAGTCTCAAAGAAGTCAATGTGGTGTTCTTGCAAAGTGCATCCGCAAATGCCTTTCCTCCTTCTGGCCCAATATAATTTTTATAAAGATCCAAAGACGTTAGCACGGTATTCTTACAAAGCGCATCAGCTAATGCTTTTCCTCCCTTTGGTCCAAGATTATTTTCTTCAAGATTCAGAGAAGTCAGCGTGGCATTTTTGCAAAGTGCATCTGCTAATGCATTTCCTCCTTCTGATCCAATATTATTATTTACAAGATTCAAAGCAGTTAGCGCGGTATTCTTGCAAAGTGCATCAGCTAATGCTCTTCCTCCTTCTGGTCCAATATTATTACAATATAAATTCAGAGAAGTCAAGGTGGTGTTCTTGCAAAGTGCATCTGCTAGTGCTTTTCCTTCTTCTGATCCAAGACTATTATTTTCAAGCTTCAGAGAAGTCAGCGTGGTGTTCTCACAAAGTGCATTAGCCAATGCTTTTCCTCCGCTTGATCCAAGATTATTCTGACTAAGATCCAAAGAAGTCAGCGTAGTATTCTTGAAAAGGGCATTTGCCAATGCTTTTCCGCCATTTGGTCCAAGATAATTATAACTAAGATTCAAAGAGGTCAGCGCAGTGTTCTTGCAAAGTGAATTAGCCAATGCTTTTCCTTCTTCTGGTCCAAGGCTATTACCATAAAGGTTCAAAAAAGTCAGAGTGGAGTTCTTGCAAAGTGCATCAGCTAAAGCTTTTCCTTCAACTAATCCAATATTATTACCACTAAAATCCAAAGAAGTCAAAATAGAATTTTTATAAAGGATTTTCGTTACTACATCTATTGTTTTAAATTTAAGATCGAAACTAGTTTTAAATAATTCCATAGAGGTAATAGTTGTTCTCTCATAAAGATTTTCAAATATCAATTGATTGCAAATAATTTCATAAAGGCTTAAATGTTTAAGATTTTTACTAGTTCGTAGAAACATCAAAATCAAAGAGCATTTAACGGCATTTTCAAGATTATATCCTGATTTATATCTTCCATCAAGAAGCCAGTTTCTAATACCATCATACAAATAATTGTTAACGGATGTGATATAACTTGTATATTCAAATAATGGTTTTGGGTGACTTGGAATGGTGATTTTAAAAGGAATTAATAGAGTTTGTTCTTGAGTATTTAACGTTAAAAGAAATAATTTTATAAGTCTTTTATCTCTAAAATGGTGTTTCGGTTCGCTCACAATATTGGGATAATGATTCTACACCATTGACGGTTTACAAGAGCACAATAAAATAAATTTTTATAATTAGACCGAAGGTTATTAAATATTGAGAAGTAACATTCATTCGGTAAAGTTATCATATTGAAAAGTCCGCAGTATATGTTCACAGTTTGAGAAGAGTTTTGAGAAATGTTTGCGTTATACAAAATTTAATTCCAAATTTAAATAAGTTTTTCGTACAACTAAGGTCATACGTATGCCTGAATTCAATTCAAATTAAATTGACGATCTATGTAAAATAAATACTTATCCTAAATTTACCACTCAAACACCATTGCGAAGTTGTTGATTTCCTAAATCTTCCTATGTTATGTACACAACCAAGAATCGACTAAGGGTATTTATTGTTATACATCTCAACTCGTAGAGCGATAAGGAATCTGATTGACTAAAATTATCTGATGAACAAAATACAACCCATTTTTTTTATCATTGTAAAGGGATGCTAAAGCATTACATTAAATTCTTTAACATATCAAATATAATAAATAATAATTCTCAAAAATTAGTTATTTTAAAACAACTTTCGTTAATGATTCAAAAATTTGTTCTGTTGCTGTTGCAACAAACGATTTAAATTGGTAAAATTATTAAAAGCGAAGCCAACGCAACTAAATTGAAGCTTTGATGACTTGCTGAATTGAATAATTTTTTATGAAAATTTTTAAGTGGTTAACAATGATTACGTACAATAGAAAGAGTACACTCAAGCATTGATTTTAGGGGGGAAATTACATTAAGGGCCCGAAATATGAAAATAATTACATATAAAGGCCCAAAATTTGAAAAATATTACAATTAAAGATCAAAATTTAACTATTGTAAGTTTTTAACGTTAAATATAATTTTTCATTGGCTGGATAAACATATTCTTTTTTAACCAGTGGTTCATTTATTCTCTTATCATAACTATTTTTGTAAATTTCTAAAAGTAATTTAACTTATGAATACAAATGAATTTTTCAGTTCTAAATATCTTCAAATAATGCATAGTAACATTTACAAAATATGATTCATGTTTTACAGTATAACTAGTCTTGTTATAGGATAGAAATATTAGTTTAGAATTGAACAAGCATTGCACTATGGTCGCTGGAGTGGTAAGTCTTGTAATAGAATTTTTACAGTATCCTATATTGAAATCATGAAATTTCTAATATAAGCTACTCAGCCTAATTACATTATCGTTACTGAAATGGTTAATAAGTTTTGTAACAGAGTTTTTTACAAAAAATTATGATATTGTTAACCACATATCGCGGTCACTGGAGTAAAAAGTTTAGCGACAGAATTTTTAACAATAATTAATAGTAGAAATTGTAACAATTTCAATACAAGCAAACTCAATCTTAACCAGTGTGTTTGTAGTATTAACGAGTAAGTTCTGTAACAAAATTTATTTTTTAATAAATAGGAATTACAATAATTCTAATAGATCCTAATCATATATTGTATGGTTGTTGAATTCTGTATAAGATAGGTGGCGCGAAGCTGCGTATTAAGGGACATTCAATCAAAAGCACGGATTTGTGCAGAAACACTTCACACGGCATATAACCATACACTTCGTTGCACTCCGTTTCTGGTAAAATCATTCAATTGATCATTAACTTTACTAAAACACACATAGTAAAATTATAATATGCCTGGCATTGTTTTGATTACTTAGTTGATTTATCACCCTAGTATAATACTGTAATAAACTCAACTTGTAACCCTTGTAACCAACTCTCAGCAATCATACTTTAATAACCTGTTGTGACGACCGATCTACTGCGGCTCAGTAAGACCATGATTACGGGGTCAAATGCAATTTATCACATTTTTTGCATTTATCGAATTTATTGAATATATGGCATTTATTGAATTTGTTAGATAAATTAGATTTATTGCATAAATTACATTTATGCTATTTGTGAGTCTTTTATTATAAATAAAGGCCGTGTAAGTTTCGTGCTGCTTACGTCTATCGTCCCTAATAAAGAATACCTCTCATACACCCTTTAGGTACTCAAATAATACACCTTAATAAATACTCAAACCCCAGATTTATCACTAAGTGCATAATGAAAGGTCTTCGTTCGTATAATTGTCTTGCTCACGTGACTTCGTACACCCTCAACCACAACCTTTCTGCAATAGAACCTTTCGTGACGCCTCCCAACGTACCGTGGATAGTTGTGGTTGTTTTTTATTCTGGTTTGAGGTCTAAGCGGAAGATCCAAGCTATAGTTTTGTTGTGTCAATTGTGGACAAAGAGTATAGACATAATTGTGTAATAATTGGTATCATATATAAGCGCAAGTAATAGCCGCCTCTTTCCGTGTAGGTTACACGACGTCACAGATTGTGCCACATTATAGGTATCACTGTACTAACAAGTATAAAGCTAAATTTAAACAAAAGTACCTATAACTCGTTACAGTATCATACAAAACCTTAAATAGAAAGTTCTTTGTTCTTACACTCTTAAACCTTATGCACGATTATTGAATAATTAACGCTTAACAGAATGAAAACCCTTCTATATTCATGGTCTAGCGCTGAAATTTGGCAACAGGAATTAAGAAGTATCTTAGACCGTGACAACATAGAAGACAAAAAAAATAAAAAATTATAAAACAATGTCATATGCTTTTGTAAAAAAAGCATGGAGGAAATGAAGATCGAAACGTACTTGTAGAAAGAGAAAGCGGCACAAAAAACCAAAACAATTAGGTTAACAAAACTCTAGGATGATTGTTTAGGGAAAAATTTTTTTAAAAAAATTGGGTCGTTGGGTTATACAAAACAAAAAAAAAGCTCTTGAATTTTTTAAGGTAAATATTTATTTTATTTTATTTATTTTTTTTGTTCTAATTTTCAATATTTACTTAAACTTTTTTTTTATTTAGTATATTGATACAGTATATGTACCAAAAGTTATCGAGACTTTCAAAATTTTTTAGAGCCATAGCATAATCCTGAAAATTCGCTTCAACGGTGAGGTCTTTCTTATAATAAATGCGGATCGAAAATAGAGGTCAAGAAGATGTCATAAGACAAAGTCATATGCTTTCATAAAAAGACAAGAAGCACTGGAACAACTAGACCGTAAAGCATTCATAGAGGAAAAATGTGATCAAAAACGTTCTTGTAGAAATGAAGCTTGAATATGAGAGAGAACCACGAAGAAAAAATGAAAACAATTAGAAGAACGAAAAAAAAGAGTCGGTTTAATAAAGATGAATACATATTTTAATAAATTTAAAAGGTTTGATTTAATTTCAGAGTAATTTTTTCGAATTACGAATGGGTTTAATGTATAATAATATGCAATCTTAGAGTAGGTTAGGTCTGGGATTACATTTATTTTTTTATTAAAAAATTGTTTAGCAATTTATATTTAATAAATATTAACATATATGCTTTAATAAAATGTATTTGCTAAAACATTTTCTTTTGATTCTATTAAATAAAAAAACCCCCGATTTAATAATTTTAATTATTATTTATATCAACTTTTCATAATATGATATTTTGTAAGTAATTTGCATTGTATCATAGGATCCATAGCTTTAAAAAGTTTTGAAATTTATTATAGTAAGCTTCATCCTCTCGTAACTTTCAGATTTAGGGAGCCAAAAGTTCGACTTCTTAAAGTTGGAAAAGATTTGGTGTTAAAAAAAGATTCATTGTGCATTAAACGGAATGAGAAAGGCTATTCATAATCTATTGTTGAACATAAGAAATTGTCAAACTAACTCTCTTACAAATGCCTAAAAAGATCAAAAGTAATCAGAATTCGTCGATGCAATTTTTTTTTAATAAACATAAATTTATAACATGCTAATAGGCAAAAAAAAAAATTTTGATGTTATATGGTCTATAAACGCAAAAGCTATTACATTGCAAATATTCACGTAAAATAATTCAATGATTTATAAGTTATAAAATTTTTATTGATCAAGATCGTAATGAACCAACATCATTATTATTATAAGTACCGGAGAATTGCCATACATAGTTTCCTCAATGGATTCTAGTTTGTTAATTAAAAGGTTTCTCAATCAATGAATCGAAATGTGTCAGGAAATTAAATTAAATTTTAAGCAGTTTTAACTGATTGAAGGCACATTTCATTAACTATTTGGATCAATAATTCTTACGTATTCACTTTTGAGAAAAGTACATATAAGAGGAAATTATGTTTCACAGGTTTGGAAGCATTTTGTATTATAGTCTATTGACTTTTAATGGGGCGGAATTGGATGGGAATGTTAATAAAAGCTAAATAATTAATTGAATCTCTTATACCAAAACTTTACAAACTAAAACTAATATCATACGCTATTCAGTCTTGACTTCATTTTTACAAGTGTTTTGGCTTTAAGTTTATAATATGATTTCTGGTTTTTTTTTTTTTTATCAAATGCTTTACCAAACTGATCGATAAAAACCAAAATCAACCATCTAACAAAAAGTATTTGATAATGTTAACATTAATGGACTTGTAATGTTAATTTGTACATAAAGACATTGGTATTTTTACTATTTTTACTAAAAATAACGACAAAAATCATACAATATTATTAAAATTTATTTCTTCTGAAAGTTTTATAAATTGCTCATGAGGATTTTATTTGTCTCATTTTATTGCATCTTAATTTTATTTTGAATCAAAAGTGAAAAAGCATAATCTTATTCAATTAAAAAAATTTTGATCGATCATGTACTGTACATCAGTGATGATTTAAAAATAAATGACATCTTGTCATATGACAAACCATTTTGTCATAAAAAAATTATTATGATTTTCCAATATTCAAAAAAAAAAAAACTCAGCGAGTAACTCCCTACCAATCATCTTCTTTTCACAAATCTTTACGATCTCAAGTTTTAATGAACTTGCAAAAACTTCTTCGGTGTCATATACTTCTAATTCATTAATTATTCGAGAAATATCTAAAGATTAATATGCATATTGCTTTCTTCTTCAACATCCATAAGCTTTTCATAAACTATGTTTAATCTCTTCGGATTTTACAGCATTTTCTTTTTGCTGACAAATATCACTTAAAATTTGGTTTTCATATTTTCTTTTTTCGGCTTTCATTTATACGGTTTGAACACTCAAAACATGTTTTTTGATTACTTTGAAATGCAATAATAGGTTTTATTGTTCGAAAAAATGAACAAAGTTTTGGATTTTCCATTTTACGATATCAAAAAAAAAATTTTCAACATAAATAGTTACGTATAATAATTGATACGACATTTTATTAATAATAATAATAATATTATTATTATTATTAATGCTAAATTTAATGCCGGAAAATAAATTTAAAACCCGATTACGTACGTACGTCCTGTGACTATCGGTATCAATTTTTTGGTAATTATTTTTAAATCCAGTTATTAAATTGGGTTGGGTTCAAAAATAATTACAGTACATATTTACATATTATAATATATTATTATTACCGTAAGCCTCGGAAAATAAGCACAGTACCCTCTACCCTATTTTTTTCAATTTCAGATAACGGAATAATTTGAGTAAAGATTTTATTACTATTTCCGCTAATCTGAAATTGAAAAAATAGGGTAGAGGGTACTGTGCTTATTTTCCGAGGTTTACGGTATTAATCAATTTACATATTATAATATATTATTATTGACTTTTACTAAAACGCACCTATGATGTTCAGGGCCCCCAAAAACCTCACGAGAACTGAGATCGGGCCCTTATATTAGCTCTATATTATATTATATAAAAAAAATAATAATTCTTAATTTTCTAACCCTAACCCTAATTTTACTAGAAGCAATTATATATAGGTGCTAAAACACCATAGGTGCGTTTTATAATGATCTTATTATTAATCAATAACATCTCTTAGTGATTTGCACTATTCCATTCTTGTATTTTGTTAACAGATTTTTTACATATAATTAACTATCGCAATAGAACAGATCATGAACATGAATCATGCGCAATGTCCAGATATAGAAGTAAGCGTTACACATTCCCTATGAAGGTACAACGTGTGAAATCTTGATATGCTTTGCTTCGCCATATGCATTTGCCCAATAAAGAGCAAGATTTAGCGTACGAACATCATTTAGTTTGCAATATAACCATACACTCCGTGAAATTTTCAATATCCCTCCGTTCCTGGTACGCACAAACTTTGTTTTTCGACAAAGATTAGTACATACAAAAACTATGACAAACAAATCAGAGGAATGGCTTGAAAAAGCTATTTCCGAAGGGCACATTGATTATATTGAATATAATAAATTTACAGACCCTATTGAGATCGGCACTGGAGGTTTTGGAAGGATTCTTAAATATGAGTGGAGAGATAACGAACTAACAGTTACTCTTAAATGTCTTAAAGTTGAAACTAGCATCGATGAAAAAATCATTAAGGATTTTATTGATGAGGTATTAACTTCTTATATTAAATCCCAATTGTGTTCTACCCTATATTAAAACATTCTTATACTTCATATAATTAGCTTAAACTATTACGAAGGGTTTCGTGCCATCAAAATGTTATTACATTCTATGGAGTTACAAAAGGTAGGTAAACGATTTATAATTATTAAGGTTATCAAATATTTCAAATAATGATGTGGTAAAACAAAAAAATATATCCATCAAATTGAAATATATAGGTAGCTACGGACATTATAATATGATTTTAGAATATGCTACTGAAGGAACTTTACGAAAATACCTAAAAACAAATTTTACAAGATTACAATGGGCCGATAAATATATATTGCTAAGGAAATAGCATCTGGACTTTTATTTTTACATAATAAAGATATTATCCATAGAGATTTTGTAAGTATTTTATATTTTTCTGTTTTTACATTTATCAAATTACTAATACTTTACTTTAATAACTTAGCATTCGAATAATATCTTAATTCATGAAAACAAGCCAAAGATCACAGATTTGGTTTATCGAAGCAAATAAATGAAATGTCTAAGGCTAAAACCGCTTATGGAATGCCAGCATATGTCGACCCCAAATACCTTGATGATCCAAATTATAAACGTAATAAGAAATCTGATGTTTATAGCTTTGGAGTAATACTTTGGGAAATTTCAAGCGGAAGACCACCATTCCCATCCTTTGATTCAGTATTTAGACTTGCCTTTCATATTTTAAGAGGAAACAGAGAAAAGCCTATAGAAGGTACACCAACTCAATATATTGAACTTTACACGAAATGTTGGGACAGCGATCCTGCTAATCGTCCAGAATCGAGAATAATTCTCAATACTTTAAACCAATTTCTTCCTGGCACTCTTGAGAATTTGAGAAAGGGAGCACGCGAATGTTTTGAGCAATGTAAATTTCTCGAAGCATTAGAACTTTTTGAAGAAATTCTCAAAAACGGTCAACATAATTCCAAAGATCAAGAAAATGCTTCAACCTGGGACCTTTCTAATTATAGATGTAGTGGTTTGGAGAAAATAGACGAGTTAATAAAGGCACTTCGCAAGAACTCCACGCTGACTTCTTTGAATCTTAGCAAAAATGATCTTGGATCCAACAACAACAATAGTTTTTAACTGGTTTTTTCAAGCGATCGATAGGGAAAGTATTAGCAGATGTACTTTGCAAAAACACCTCTTTAACAACGTTAGACCTCACTATTAATAATCTTGGATCAGAAGATGGAAAAGCATTAGCTGATACACTTTGCAAGAACATCTCCTTAACAATGTTAAATCTAAGCGATAATAATCTTGAATCTGAAGGAGGGAAAGCATTAGCAGATGCACTTTGCAAGAACTCCTCCTTAACGTCTTTGGATATTTCTCAGAATGATCTTGGATCAGAAGGTGGAAAAGTATTAGCTGATGCACTTTGCAAGAACTCCTCCTTAACAACGTTAAATCTCAATAGTAATTATCTTGGATCCGAAGGTGGAAAAGTATTAGCTGATGCACTTTACAAGAACTCCTCCTTAACAATGTTAAATCTCACTTATAATAAACTTGGGTCCGAAGTAGGAAAAGCATTAGCTGATGCACTTTGCAAGAACTCCTCATTAACAACTTTAAATCTCACTTATAATAAACTCGGATCCGAAGTAGGAAAAGCATTAGCTGATGCACTTTGCAAGAACACCTCCTTAACAACGTTAAATCTCACTTATAATGAACTTGGATCCGAAGGAGGAAAAGCATTAGCTGATGCACTTTGCAAGAATAACTCCTTAACAACGTTATATCTCAAAAATAATAATCTTGGATCAGAAGGTGGAAAAGCATTAGCTGATGCACTTTGCAAGAACACCTCCTTAACAACGTTATATCTCGAAAATAATAATTTTGGATCCGAAGCAGGAAAAGCATTAGCTGATGCACTTTGCAAGAACACATCCTTAGCAACGTTAGATCTCAATAGTAATGGGATTGGACCCGAAGCAGGAAAAGCATTAGCTGATGCACTTTGTAAGAACACCTCCTTAACAACGTTAAATCTCAAAAATAATGATCTTGGATCCGAAGCAGGAAAAGCATTAGCTGATGCACTTTTAAAAACTCCTCCTTAACAACGTTAGATCTCAAAAATAATAATCTGGATCCGAAGCAGGAAAAGCATTAGCTGATGCACTTTGCAAGAACTCCTCCTTAACAACGTTAAATCTCACTTATAATAAACTTGAATTCGAAGGAGGAAAAGCATTAGCTGATGCACTTTGCAAGAACACATCCTTAGTAGTTATTGGATTGGATCCGAAGCAGGAAAAGCATTAGCTGATGCACTTTGCAAAAACTCCTCTTTAACAACGTTAGATCTCAAAAATAATAATCTTGGATCCGAAGCAGGAAAAGCATTAGCTGATGCACTTTGCAGGAATATCTCCTTAACATCTTTGAATATCGGTGATAATGGACTTGGATCAGAAGGAGGAATAGCATTAGCTGATGCACTTTGCAAGAACTCTACGCTGAAATATATAGATATTCGATATAATGCTATTGGTTTTAAATTAGAATCAAATAATCCAAATATTAAAATAGATCAAGATTATCAATAAAATATTATGTAAATGTATTAATTGCATAAATAATAAATATATTAAATTCTCATTAGGTAAACTAAATATGAGAGAGAGCTTACGGTAAACTTATATATTATAATTTAAAATTTATTATATTATAGATTTATCGAAGATTATAGGATATATTATAATTTAAAATTTAGTATATTATAAATTTATCGAAGATTATGGGATAAATCTTATCAAACAGAAAATTGTATATAAATCTGCGTACACTATTAGTGTTCTATATTTATTATTATGTATTCTTTATCTTTAACCGCTAGCATAGCGAACTTTCGATGTGATTGGCTAATTTTCGTAGATCGTTTGATCAATTTTCCTAAATCATGTTTGGCTAATAAAAAAAAAGTGCCGAATCAGAAAAACTAATGCTGATTAGTATTTGAAGTCGATTCCAAAGTCAAGCATACAAAAATCGCTTAAAGAATCGCCAAGTTAGCTTGCTTGCCAGTAATAAACGTATTCCATTCCACCAAACTGTATCTTTCTCTCAGATTAAATTTTAATTTGTTTAATTTAGAATAATGTTATAAAGAACAAATGTAAGGAATTCATTTATTATTAAAAATCTGTAGAGATAGAAGATGTTAACTTGTTTACATATCCATTAACAATGTAAATTAAATTATAATAATGTGATTAAAAACTGTATTATTTAACATTGTAATTTAATAAAATAATTTTTTTGTTAAAAAAATCAATAAAAATTAATTCAATTTATTGATTAAAATTTTTTTAAATATATATAGTGGATATTCTATCCTTAATCTAAATTTCACTCAATTATACACCCATTTATACATAAATATATTATTCTTTATGGAGAGGGTTTCAATACCACTAGTTCTATTACTAAAATCAAGTTTCATATAATGATGTGGAAGTGATATCTTGTATAACAAAAGCTTTACATTTTTCTCAAATCTTAAAAATCTCTTTCAGACTGAGGTTTTTCTAGTCTATTTCTTATTGTCTATACGTTACACAAACAATAAATAATTAATTTTGTAAAACATTTTTCGTCAGACAACTTGCCAAATCAAAAATTTTTTAAACTCAATACATATTCTACATCTGTTGTATAAATAATATAGCCATTTAGATCTAATGAATAAATTGAAGGCCTTTTCGAACGTGAGACATAAGCAATATAAATTCGACAGTTCGTTTTCATTGCGAAAATTTGTCAAAACAATGTTTTATGCAGTAGATATGTATTGGGAGAACATAGGAAATGCACTATTCAGATAAACTACACTAAGCAAAACAATCGAATATGTGCCATATTTATAATGTTCTGAAGTAATAAAATCGAAAGTTACAATTAGGGCCATGACAAAACCTGGGTTTATGCCAAAACTTTGCCATCATAATCAATAAATAATTGTATTTAATATTTAATGCTTTATGGTTTTCTTGAATCTAATGGGCTGCAAGAGAAAAAAAATTTTGATATTTAAGTTAGTCACACAAATTTATTTATTTTTATTTACATGACAAATTTATTTTAAAAAATATATGATCTTAGGAACGTAAATTTCTTTAAAAGATCCATGTAAATTCAAATAAAGAATTTTTTTGATATAAATTATAAACATTTCTTAATTTATTCACCTAATTTTTTTAATAAAGCAATTGCTCTCTCATGTTTACTATTGGCAGCTAATCTTAAATAATTTACCCCACGTTCTTTATTTTTCAGGACTTTAAGTTTTCCATTCGCATAAATATCACCCAAATAATACATTGCATCAACATTTGGTTTAGTAGAATTTTCAGCAGCTAATTCAAAATATCGTATAATTTCCTTACGATTTTTATCTTTAATATCTTCATTACCTTCTTTATTAAGATCACCAAGTAATGAAACAGCATATCGACATTGTGATTCAGAATGATTATTTTCATCAGCAGCTTCTTTAAAAAGTTTTCTGGCTTGAATTGGATTTTTATTTACATAATATCCATAATGTAAATAATAACCTTGCCAAAATTTTGCAGCAGGATTACCAAGTTCAGAATTTTGTTTAAAACATTTCCAAGCACCTTCATAATCCTTCTTTTTATGCATTTCTGTTCCAGTTTCAAGAGGTATTATTATATCATCATCTTCAATAATTTCTTCAGGATCATCATCAAATTTTGGTAATAAAGATTCTTTAAGTTTTTGATTTCGATTTTGACTTTTTGATCCATCAAGATCTAATTCTTTATCCTTTAAAAGTAGTGGAGCATCAGGAGGAATTGGATATTTTCTAGATAATTCTTCAAGTTTTAAACTTAATGTAGGAACAGTTATTCGTAATTCTGGTTGATGACGCCATGCTATTTATCAAAAATGTAATTTCAATAAGTTAAATAAATATTGAATGAATGCTTAAATAAGTTTAAAACATATATTATATATTATATTTACCTTCGCAAAAGATTTTAATAAATTCTAACTGAATTTCTTGCTCGTCAGAAGTTTTAAATTTTCCTTCTAAAACGTTTTCACGCCCACTATTCAAAACATGATCTGATATTTTCATAAATTCCCAACCATCATAAGGCAACTTTTCATAACAAAGTTCCCACATAAGCATTCCAAAGCTAATTGCAAAAAAATAAGATGAGCGCGATTCAAATTCAAAGATCCTTAATATATTAAAAAAAAAATACCTGAATATTTCACAATTAATTGTATATACATTTTCGTTTTTATGTTTAGTTGGATCACGCTTATATTTTTCTATGAGTTCAGGAGCCATCCAGCGAATAATATTTGTCACTAAACTTGAAAGATTTGTAGAAACTCCATTTACTTCACGAGCACATTTGAAATTTCCTAGTTTTACGTTCAAATCACGTAATACCTATAATTTAACATTAATAATAATAATTGTCATTACTGCATTATACGTAGTTACAGACATAATAAATATATAAATGTTATTTTAGAATACTTACGAACACATTTTCACATCTAACATCATGATGGAAAATATTCACTGTACGCAAAAATGTAATGCCTTGAAATATATCTTTGGCAATTTGTATTTTCCTAGTCCAGGGAATATCAAAATTATCATAAAGTTCTCTTAAATTTCCACGCTCAGCCCATTCAGAAACCATAACATTATTGTTATTAATGTATGATTGACCATAAAAATAGAGAATGTGGGGTGATAAACCTAATTTGCCAAGAATTGCTAATTCATTTTCATTTTGACCTCTTATAGGTTTACATGCAACTTCGATTGATGATTTATAAATCTTTTTGATTACGCTGCCTATCGTTGTTTGAACCAAAGGGTCATGTAATTCGTTTGTTTCAATTTTTTTAGCATGAACGTCACCTTGTTTAGTTATTTGAGCTTTAATGAAGCCTACATCTTCTGCTATTGTATCAACTTTATCACCAAGATTTTTGAGCGTCTAAAATTAATTTAAAAAAAATTAAAAATTATCATTTTTGTAGTATTACGCATGATGTTTCAAGTAATTATACCTACTTGTTCAACTTCTTTCAAAGCTCTATCAACTCTTTCAGCTTCTTTTTCTCTATCAATTGCACTAGAAACATCGATAGCAAAGTGTAATTCCTCCATACATTTATCAAATTCTTTAGTTAAATGATCATATTTATTTTTAACATCAGTTGCATTAAGAAATTTTTTATAACCTTTAAGTTTTGATACATTTTTAGTAAAATCTCTAATTTGTATCAAAATATTTTTAAACTTTTCAAAAGCTAAATAATAAGATTTTTTATGAAAATCTTCTTTATTATTTTCTATACTTCTTACTATTTTATCCATTGAACATTCTGCGGTTTTTACTCTATCAACCATAATCACACAAAGTTCTTTATTACACTCCGCATTCTCATAAATTTGATAAATTTCGCCAACTAGAAATTTTACTGCTCCAATTATAGGGAAATAAAGTGATAATATATCTGCTGCACCTTTGATAGCAGAAGTTGTAGTAGAAGCCATTATTATAGTTAATTGAGACGTATGTATTGTGCGCACGAACGTATAAAATTGCAATTATCTTTAACTGTAAAAGCAAAGGTATATATTCAATCTTTATATTATATTTAACATACATATGAATATAAGCATTAAATATGAACCTCGCAGTCAATAATAACCGTAAATACTAATTATGATTTCGGATAAGATTTCTTTTAATTATAGTTATTGATTGGATTTTTAATACGTATTACTTTGTTTAAAATTTAATAAACAGGTTTAAATCGTTACATCAATGTCTTAAATAGTAATGTATTTTGAAATACTATGCAATGCAATGTTACATTTTTGAGAAAGTTTAAAGTTACGTTACGTATTAGCATTATTATGTTAGAAAAGAAAGCAAAGATTTTAATTAACTCTAAGAAGGTTTGGCTAATCCAATGACATTTGACTATATGAAATATTATATATAAATCCTACTGCTGTATCCTTTAAAGGAGTAGTAAATCTATCTCCGTTAGCTCCATTACGCATTTTATTAATGTTGTCCAGCGCCTATCTTTGTATTACTGTATTACATATTACAAACTCATATGGTTTGTTACATAAAGTACAATTTTGAATTATCGCCTTCCATATTCTAATTTTGACTGTAGCCTGTAGTTCATTCATGAAAGTTTCCAACATGTGATCATTGTTAATAATTAGAAACATCTCACGTTGGTTCCTCAGAATAATTATGGTTTTAATTAGAGTTTGGGAGATTTACCGAAACGGTTTTCACATGACTTGACTTCTGCGTCTAAATAACCAATTAAATACAGTTCATAATGCGACAAATTCTGTTGCATAGAGGTTTTCGTTGACAAGTCTTCTAAATGCTAAAATCAGTGTTGTAAGTCGACTAACTCATTGGCCAAATTGTTAACCGATTGTCCATGACTTATTTACATTACATATAAATTGTTGATATCAAAATCATATTTTTGTGGATTTAAATCGATATAAGTAACTAAGAAATTCTTAAAACTTGATAAAGGAATTCAATTTTCTACTAATATATAAATTTAGAGTTAATCAATAAATTGTAAACGAAATTATAGTTACTAACAATTTTTATTAAAACTTATTAAAGAATAACCGAATCACAAAAATATACTCTTTTAAGCAAATTTCCCCAAATTATGATCGAATATAAAAGTCCTCGAGATTTAAAAAATATACACGTACTAAATTTTTTCGAAATTAATATTCTTGAAGTTATATATAGAACGATTAAAATTTTCCTTTAAGATCCGAAAATGTATTGTAAAGAAGGCTTGTATTTTATAAACATTTTCCCTTTGTGAAATTCCATATATATATATATATTTGCTAAAACAAAATCGTTTTTATGAGCTGCTAAGTTGGTTGCAACAAAGAGGAGTGAAATGAAAGATCTTTCACAGTTTTCTAAGTTCAAGCATTGTCGGGCACCCACTTAGTCGGAACCAATCATTAAAAAAATTATACCGATAAATAAATAAATTAATAAACTAATTAATAAACTAATTAATTATTTATTATTGAAGTCTTCTAGAATGAAAATTTTTATTCCTTGAACTATAGTTGTTAAACGTAACCTAATGGTTTCATGCGTTGGTGAAAATCGAAACTTTTCACCAAAAAGTTATAAAAAGGTGAAATTGGCAATGCTAAAAATTGGTGAATATTGAATGTTGTAAAAATAAGTTATAATTGTTACTAAATTCCTACCCCCAAAAGGGTCCGTATTATTTCACCGACAATCACTTCATAGACACCACATTTCACCGACAATTATTCACCGACAAGTTCATTTTACCGACAGTCTATTTCATCGACAAGTTTTTTTTTTATAAATCACACTAACTTTAACTCTAATCCCAGAATTCTAACCAAACTCTAGTAATATTGACCAGAATTATTTTGTCTGTAAAATGAGCTTCGGTAAAATAAACTGTCAGTGAAATGAATTTGTCGGTAAGTAAATGTCAGTGAAATGTGGTGTCTACGAAGTGATTGTCGGTGAGTTGATCCCCATTCAAAATCAAAGGCTTACCCTCTTTCATTTTTTAAATAGTAACAATCTATGCTGAAAATAAATTTAAACTAAAATTATGACGTGAATTTGAATATATATCAATTAAAGACGTTTAATTTCTATTTCCTTATTTTGTAAATAATTACAGTATAAGCAATAATTTCTACTGCATCTCTAATATCAGTCCTTTCGATTATGAACTATTATTCTTCGTAAAATAATATGCACATTTTTATTTAATAATTATATTAATTTCAACAACTTATTTATTCACTACATTATTTATGCTGTAATAAAAAAAAAAAAAAATTGTTGCTAAGGGTTTTTTATTTTAAAACTTAAGTATCAAGGTAATCTTTTCGTTAAAAAGGTTTCAGTTTCTTATTATTATGACTATTAACAATATTTGTGCTTGGCATTATATAATCAAAATTAGAACGTTAAAGCCGTATTTAAATATCTAATAACATTCTTTAGTGGAATATAATTTTTTGCTCTTATGGCAGTTTCGTCCTTCAAGAAGCTTAACATATAACGTAAAAAGTATCTGCCTTCTAAGAAAAATTAACTGCCAAGTTCGATTAAAAAAATAAAAAAATGAAAATATCGATAGACAAAAATTAATGTAATGTTTCACAATTAGAAAATTTTTCTTAAACATTTTACTAGATAATCATCTAACTTAACAACTGGTTGCCAGAAATCTTGTAAGTAAACTTGTAATTAAGTAAAATTTTTTAAAGAAATTTTATTATTTATTAAATATATTAATGACAATGTTCACTTCAAAGAAATTCGAGAGAAATTTCACAAAATTGAATCTGATAAACAAATAAATATATATATGATTCTTTTAAACGCAGTCCAAGAAGAATCATATATTGAACAATATATTTAAGTCAAACTTAATAATAAATAAATAACATATAATAAGAATTAAAGAATAAAAGTAAAGTAATGCATTAATAGTTCGTTATATCTATTTTTTAAATTTGCGTCGCGTTTAGTTTACACTATATATCTAATTTAAATTGTATAACTGGTTAATTAAATAATTTCATAACTATTATACTCATTCTATCTATTGTTTTAATTCAATATATAAATTAATAGGTTGCAATTTAAAATTAATATTATTATCTCGAATATCTAGAAAAATCAGAGTGGTATTCTTGCAAAGTGCATCTGCTAATGCTTTTCCTCCTTCTGATCCGAGATAATTCCAACCAATATTCAAAAAAGCAAGTGTGGAGTTTTTGCAAAGGGCATCTGCTAATGCTTTTCCTTCTTCTGATCCAAGATTATTCCCTCTAAGATTCAAAGAAGTCAGTGTGGTGTTCTTGCAAAGTGCATCCGCTAATGCTTTTCCTCCTTTTAATCCGAGATAATTAATATCAATATACAAATATTCCAATATGGTGTTCTTACAAAGTGCATCGGCTAATGCTTTTACTCCTTCTGATCCAATATTATTATTATGAAGATTCAAAGAAGTCAGCGTGGTATTCTTGCAAAGTGCATCCGCTAATGCCTTTCCTCCTTCTGATCTGAGATTATACCACCCAATACACAAGATTTCCAATGTAGTGTTCTTACAAAGTGCATCGGCTAATGCTTTTACTCCTTCTGATCCAATACTGTTAAGATAAATATCCAAAGAAGTCAGCATGGTGTTGCCAACCAAGCTGCTAAGTGCAAATTGAAATATATTTCCAATGCTAATATTAACAGTTATGCGACTTACAAGATTCAAGTTTTTCAGTGCGGTATTATTACAAAGTGCATCTGCAAATGCTTTTACTCCTTCTGATCCAATACTGTTATGTTCAAGATCCAAAGAAGTCAGCGTGGTGTTCTTGCAAAGTGCATCTGCTAGTGCTTTTACTCCTTCTGATCCATTATATTTAGAAGCTGAATTTTACCTAAATTTGATTTTTACCCAAAATTTATCATGGTTCTATGAGAATAACCAGGAATTTGTGTTTATTTAGTTTCAAAAAATGAGCATTTCCTGAACAATAGTGGAATGATAATCTGGAGAAATTTAGTATATGTTTTTTGAAAATTTTTTATAGGGCAGGCTTATTTTGCAAACGATTAATTTACAAAAAAGTCCATTTTGTAGACAGTATATTTCATTTCGCAAGTTTTTTTTTGCAATTGCTTTAGCCTTAACTCTAATTTTAAACCTAACCCTAATGACATTGACTAGAATTACTTGTCGGTGAAATAGGCTGTCTGTCTATGAAATGAACTTATCTGTAAATTAATCACCTTTGAAGTGTTCATCAGTGAGTTGATCGAAACCAATTCAAATACTGGTAAAGGATTTCAAAAAATGACGTTTTGATTCAAAATAGGGCGCATGCACATTTCAAAATAACGCGCAGTGGGGGCGTTATTACACGCAAATACAGTAGTTTTGAGTAATGTTTCATGTTAGAAAATTATTCTTAAGATTTAACTAGATAACCATCTAACTTCTTAATTGGTTGCCAGTAAATAAACTTGTGATTAAGTAACATTTTTTAAAGAAATTTTATTATATATTAATGACACAGTAATTATGTTATTCACTTCTAAGAAATTTCATAAAATTGAACTTTAAGAACAATTAAATATATCTCTAATCCTTTTAAAGCAGTTCAAGGAGAATCATATATTGAACTATATGGGTTGTCCCGTATTAAAGGGGCCCATTTTGCAATTTTTTGAAAAATGAGTTTTTATTAGATTCATTTAAAATTTAGCACGATTGACTTTTTTCAATTATAAATGAAGTCGATTTGCATAATGAAAAATAGAGATAATGTAAAAGAAAAATTACACGAGGGTGCCTAAGGCCAAGCATATCACGAGATTACCCCAGTCCAAAAATCAAAACAAATGATTAAACTCAATTATATCAAAATGAGGTATATGTCAAAATGGGCCCTTTTAATACGAGGCACTCTATATATTTAAGATAATAAACAATATATAAAAAAGATAGAAGACGAATTAGAAAATAGAAGTAAAGCAATGCATTAATAGTTCGTTATATCTATTATAGTTAACCCTATATATCTAATTTAAATTGTATAACCAGTAAATTAAAATAGTTTACATGACCGTGTATTATTTCACATATTTATTCTAATTTATTACTAGGGGTTAGACCCGGGTAGAAATTGTTGATATATGATCATAATAAATTACCCGGATAACCCGGGTAATTTAATAATACAAACAATTCTACTCCATTTTTTTAACTCAATAATTGAATAATTGGTTTCAATTTAAAATTAATATTATTATATCGAAGAACTAGAGAGATCAGAGTGGTATTCTTTCAAAGAGCATCTGATTCAAAATTATCATAACGATTCAAAGAAGTCAGTGTGGTATTCTTGCAAAATGCATCCTCTAATGCTTTTTCTCCTTCTGGTCCAATACTATTATATTCAAGATTCAAATCTTTCAGCGTGGAGTTCTTGCAAAGTGCATCTGTAAATGCTTTCCCTCCTTCTGATCTAAGATTATTATGAGAAATATTCAATTCTTTCAGTGCGGAATTCTTGCAAAGTGCATCTGCAAATGCTTTCCCTCCTTCTGATCCAGGAAAATTATGAGAAATATTCAATTCTTTCAGTGCGGAATTCTTACAAAATGCATTTGCTAATGCTTCTCCTCCCTTTGAATTGAGATTATTCCAACCAAGATTCAAAGAAGTTAGCGTAGTGTTCATGCAAAGTGCATCTGCTAATGCTTTTCCTCCTTCTAATCCGAGATTATTACCATACAGATTCAAATGTTCCAATGTAATGTTCTTGCAAAGTGCGCCTGCTAAAGCTTCCCCCCTTCTGATCCAAGTTTATTGCAATAAATATTTAAAGAAATTAGCGTAGTATTATTACAAAGTGCATTTGCTAATGCTTTTCCTACATCTGAATTAAGATAATTCTCTCGAAGATTCAAATGTTTCAGGGTATTGTTCTTGCAAAGTGCATCTGCTAACACTTTTCCTCCTAATGGCCCGATTTTATTACCACCAAGATTTAAAGAAGTCAGAGAGGTATTTTTACAAAGTGCAAATGCTATTGCTTTTCCTCCTTCTGGTCAAGTTTATTTGAATGAAGATCTAAGGAAGTTAGTGTGGTATTTTTACAAAGCCCATCTGCTAATGCTTTTCCTCCTGACACTCCAAGTTCATTATAATAAAGATTCAAGGAAGTTAGTGTGGTATTTTTGCAAAGCGCATCTGCTAATTCTCTTCCTACTCCTGGTCCAAGTTCATTATTATAAAGACTCAAAGAAGTCAGTTTAGTGTTTTGGCAAAGTGCATTTGCTAACTCTTTTCCTCCTGATGACCCGATTTTATTACCATCAAGATTTAAAGAAGTCAAAGAGGTATTTTTACAAAGTGCATCCGCTATTGCTATTACTCTTTCGAATGTAAGCCTATACTCTTCAGGAGCATCATTAAAATATGCAAGATTCAAAATTTTAAAGTATTGTTCTCACAAAGTGCATCTACCAATGTTTTTGCTTCCCCGTGTCCAAAATAAAATAATCCATTTCCTCCAAGATTCAAAGAAGTGAGCGTGGTGTTTTTGCAAACTACATTTGCTAATGCTTTTATGTCTTCTGGCTCACGAATAAAATTGCGATTAAGATTCAAAGAAGTCAGCGTGGTATTCTTGCAAAGTGCATCTGCTAATATTTTTACACCTTCATTTGATTCAAAAAAATTATCACCAAGATTCAAAGAAGTCAGCGTGGTGTTTTTGCAAAGTGCATCTGCCAGTGCTTTAACTCCCTCTGACCTAATACTATTTCTACCAAGATTCAAAGAAGTGAGCGTGGTATTTTTGCAAAGTGCATTTGCTAATGCTTTTCCGCCTTCTGGTCCAAGATTATTATTATTAAGATTCAAAGAAGTCAGCGTAGTGTTCTTGCAAAGTGCATCTGCCAGTGCTTTTTCTTCCTCTGACGTAAATCCGTTATTACTAAGATTCAAAGAAGTGAGAATAGTGTTCTTAGAAAGTGCATTCATTAACTCGTTTAAATTCTCCAACCTACATCTGTAATAAGAAAGATCCCAGGTTGAAGCACTTTTTTGATCTTCAAAATTATGCTGGCTATTTCCGAGAATTTCTTCAAAATATTCTAATGCTTTGAGATATTTGCCTTGCTTAAGACATTTACATGCTTCATTTCTCAAATTCTCAATAATATTATTGTTGTCTTGTGTTGAAATATCTGAATTTATCGTATTAGGTAAATAAAATGGAGCTGATGTAGTAATTTCAAGTGAATCTATGAGTGTATTAATACTATCATTACGACTTGAGGAAA
The DNA here is from genome assembly GCA_910591965.1 of Dentiscutata erythropus. Taxonomy (NCBI): domain Eukaryota; kingdom Fungi; phylum Glomeromycota; class Glomeromycetes; order Diversisporales; family Gigasporaceae; genus Dentiscutata; species Dentiscutata erythropus. Next base: position 5,198 of record CAJVPY010000270.1, on the reverse strand, counting down.
TTTCGCTATTTTGAGATAATGTTTCAATAGAAAGGTGTTGATTAAAAGGTTCATTAGAGATAATTTGTTTTAAAGTATCGAGAATTAATCTTGTTTCTGGTCGTTTTGCAGGATCGTTGTCCCAACATTGTTTGTAAAGTTCAATATATTGAGATGGTGTATCTTCTATAAGTTCTTCTCTCTTCTCTTGAAAAATGTAAACAGCAATCATTTCGTTTGTAACGTTTTGAAAAGGTGGCTTTCCGCTCGAGATTTCCCAAAGGATTACTCCAACACTATAAACATCTGATCTCTTGTCACGTTGATATTCTTGCCCAAATAGACATCGAGGCTCGACATACGCCGGCATTCCACGAACAATTGAGTTTGAGGTCATAGATGACTCGTTAATCTGTTTTGATAGTCCAAAATATGCAATTTTTGGTTGTCCTTGATGAATTAAGATATTTTTTGAATGCTATGAAATATTCAGAATATTAGTTATTGTAAATAAAATTCATAAACATATATATAATATAAGAATCATATACTTACAAGATCTCTATGAATAATATTATTATTGTGCAAGAACAAAAGACCATGCACTATTTCCTTAGAAATATGTAATTTGTCTATCCATTGTAGGTATTCTCGTAAATTTCCATCATTTGCATATTGCAAAACCATATTGTAATATCCATTATTGTCTATTAATTTATAATTTATAATTAATACTGTCATCTATAAATTAAAATATTTTTGTTACGTTATATTTCGAAGTAATAAACAGTGTATACCTTTCGTGACCCCATAGAATTTAATAATATTTGGATGGCAATCAACTCTTCGCAATAACTTAAGCTTTTATTAGAATATTATTGAAATTTAGTGTTATATCAAGAAATAATTCAAAACTTGATATAATAAATACCTCTTTAATAAAATCTTTAATAATTTCTTCGTATAAACTTAATTCAGTATCGACTTTAAGGCATTTAAGAGCACGTTATCACAATCTCTCCACTCGTATTTAAACACGACACGCTTCCAAAAGCGCCAATACCAATCATTGTACGGTCTGTGAATTGATTGTAATCAAGGTTATTGATATGACCATCGGAAATAGCCTTTTCAAGCCATTCTCCAGGTGTGTTTGCCGTGACTTTTTGTAAGTAATAACGTACCTACGTACGTTGAGAAGGACTAAATTAATCCGGGATTGGATAAATCGGCTAATACGAGTCTTAAACTACACTAACTAATCTAAACACACACTAAACTAACTAATCTTATGAAATTCAACACTAATTTAGTATGAATATAAGGTCTTACTCCAAGGTGGTAGGCTTCGAACAGAGGCGTGGAGAAACTTGGTCCGAGTTCTTAGAGCTTGACCTTATGTTGATATATTCGGAAAGTATATTAAAGTCTTCTTATTGCTTTGGTCTATAAACTATCCTAATGTATTTCAATTATTCCAATACTAATTATCTTATTTCTCCAATTCTTCGAAAGTATTATTAGTTTCGGTCACGTGTTACGTAATCACGATTATGTCGTTCGGTAATTCAATGTTCGGCTTAGATCGGTGATCAATTTCTACGTCACGGTAGAATTATCGACGGAGATCGGATTTCCAATTAATTGATGTGTCACTGGTATGTCATGAGAATTTTGGATGATCAAACAAATTAATATGTAATAATGAGGTCACGGGCTAGTACCTCTTATTATTAGATAATTTTCGGTAACAATGGGTTTTAGATCTAATTCGGGTATTTTAGCTATATAGAATGGATAATGGGTATTATTCTTTTACTAATTCTTTCTATATGCTACTTGTTTGTAATAATTCAAGTTTTTACAAGTATCGGGGCTTAGACTGCATGTATAACGCTAGATTTATTTTAGAAGTATGAAATTCACAACTGTCGGACGAAAGGTAACAATTTTCAATAAGTCACTACTTGACTTCTACTACTTCAAGGTCTTCAATAACTTGAGTTCTTTTCTTTCACACAAACTGGACTGAGTTTATTTCAATTGCGAAAATTCGCTTTAAATACTTTTTTAAATTACTGCGTCTTGGGTGGTCTGACGCAGTTTTCTACGCTAAAATGACATAATTCGGTACCAAAGGCAAGGTGTGGTACTGGGAAGTACTAATTTTTATATTCAAGAATGTAATGTACTATTAAGTTGGTACGAAATGAGCTAATAGTACCAAAATGCCGTAATGGCCTAATTAAAAAGGACACTTGATCCTTGGATCAAGTTTAGGATAACATGGGTTTTTCCATATAGGGAAGAGACCCGGGTAAGATAAGATAAAAAGAAAACATATAATAATGTAATATATAATAAAAAAAAATGAAATGGGGCAGACACTATCTAATAATAATAATAATATAGGTGAGATTCGCCTCTTACAGCGTACACAATTACAGGAATTCTTAGGCTATGCTGCCATGTATGATTTCTACTCAGATCGCTTGGCCAGTTCACCTCAAGCTCATAACTATGTTTTCTATTCTCTTGAATTTCTGCTAGCAGAGGGTCATAAAATATTCTTCATATAAGAGAAGATATAACTTCTTCTTGATCAATTCCATCCTTTGCTACAAATCTTTGAGTGGTTCCTAGGCTTGTTAAGACTTCCATTTCACGGTTATCGAAGAGATTAATGATGAAAAATGTTAATGGCTCCTGGATTTTAATTCTTTGCAGTGCGATTGTGAGCATTTTAAGCCCTACAGAGTCGAATGCCTTCTTCATATCCTGGAATAAGAGCCATATTTTCTTTTTCTTTTCTTTCGCTTCCTCAACTAAACAGTTAATGAGATGCACTGGTGCAGCTGTGCCCTCTCCTGGGAGACCCATGAAGTTTCTGCCTTTTAATATCTCTTTTTCACTTAGAATTTTTGCTAGCCTATTTGTGATCACTCTTACAACTTTTTTCTGAAATAATTCTAACAATAAGATCGGCCGCACATTGTTTAGGTTGTAACACCAGTCTTCTGTTTTAGGTATTGGATACAAGATACCTAGTTTCCACTTTTTTGGCATAGTGCCTTCTTCTATACACCTGGAAGCAAAGTCAAAAAAGAACTTTCTTGTAGTAGAGCTAGCGTTTCTTATTAGTGGGTATGTGATACCTGTTTTTTCTGGAGCTGACTTGGCTTGACCTGCTCCAGAGCCTGCTCCCATTTAGCTAGGCTAATCTTGTTTGTTGTATCTTTATACCAAAACTCATCAATATCTTCTCAAGGGGCGTATTGGTTTTTTTATCTTGTTGGCATGGCCTCAAACTGTACTGTGTTTCTTGTATGCAATTGCTTTTCAAAATGTTCTTTGACCTCTTTTAGTACATCATCTGGCTCGTAAATTAGTTCTGCTTCTTCTTCTGTCTTTTTCACTACTCTATCTATTTGGATCCTCCTGTGAGGTCGGTCTAAGAGGCTATTGAGCATTTTCCGTTGGTTGGTGACAATTATACTATGTCTTTCTTCTATACTTTCTCTAATCTCTGCTTCTTCAATACTTCTGATTCTTTTACACCACTCTTTGTGCAGAATTTTTGCCAGTTTTTAAGGCCCTCCGGGCTTAATATGTCTGTTTTATCTTCTATGTCATTACCAACCAAGACATCAACCTTCTCTAATGCACTAAGTATATTGTCTTTAACTATGCCTTGTAGTGGTTCTTTCTTCGCTTTACAATAGCCTTTGTTACATGCTTTTATCGGCAGTCTTAGTGCATGTACTTCGTCACTTTCTTTGCTAATTTTCAGGATTTCTGGTTTTCTTTTTTCAGAAGACTTGTACTTGTCGCTGCTCTGATACATTCTTCGATTATATCCCACTCCTCATCTATACTTTTGGGTTTGTACTTGTTTCAGCAATCTTTAATCTTCTTTTCAAGGCTCTTTCTATACTGGGTCCAATCCTCTTTAGAGGCTTTACTTAGATCTAAGTTGACTCTTTTTCTGTTTTCTTGTCTTCTCTTAGCTTCTCCTGTTTTCCTTATTTCGAGTTCTGTAGCAATACTTGCTCTTATTAATTTGTGATTGCTCATAGTGCAGAGATCTATATTATCAACCTTGGTACTAATTATGCCGCTTTTCCATCTATTTGATACCCATATGTAGTCTATTCTAGTTTTTGCTTTACTGTTTGACCAGGTTGGGGTGCGAGCCAAATTTTGCACATTGTATATATTCTTTTCTTTTAAAAGCGCTACAATTTGTTGCTTTATCTTGGACTTATAACTTGTACTTTCCACTTCACTATCTGCTAAGTCTGGTGTAATAACATTAAGATCCCCCAGGATTATAAAATGCTGTGACTTTCTGTTGGGTCTTTCTAAAGTATCTCTCAGTATATGCAAAATTTCTTTCTGTCTTGTTTTGTCATTTGGGGCCACGTATAGAAAGATTATTATTATTATCAAGCCTTTAAAGTCCAGCATGAGCTTTAAAAAGTATAGATTGTTCCTTGACATATGTGTAATATGTTGTTTCCAATATTTCTCGATCAGCACCTCTAGACCTGATCCTTTTTTCTTGCCCTCTTCAGAGCTTGCCCAAAAACTTTTATATATCTTTGTATCTCTTGTTACAAAAGTGTCTTCTGTATTATTGATGTTGGTTTCTCCTAAATCTAAAATATCTAATTTCTTTTCTTCTGCAAAATCTATTACTGCCTTTAGCTTGTTTTTGTTGTTTTTTATCCTATTAATATTATGAAACTCAATATTTAATACGCCGAATAGTTTATATATTACAGCTTTCTCCTCTATTATATTTGGGAGCCTTCTCTCTGGACCTTCTTCTATTAGCTCTCTTTCTCTATTCTCTTGAGGTCTAGAGTAATCATTTAATGCACCTTTGGCGCCCTTAGGTGCAATACGCTAAGGAGCCGTCTATCGAGGGCCCCTTTTGATTTTCGAGCTTGTCAAGTCTATTCAAAATTTTTGACAGCATGTTGTGAATTGAGTTGTTGCTATTGGGGTCTAAATTTTCTATAGGTTTTGTTTTCCTTTGGGTTTTGGGTGACCGGTTCTCTTTTTCATAATCTTTCTTTACCGATTGGCATCTGCAATTGTTTTGTTTTTTTGTTTTTTAATAAATTCAGCAATTATGCCACAACTTTATTAGGCTTTGTAATAGTCATTTAGACTATTAAAATTTTAGAGAGACTTTTCGGTAAGTGATAAACTCT
>CAJVPY010000269.1:0-30332 GCA_910591965.1 Dentiscutata erythropus | reverse complement strand
TAGTTTTGATAGAGTTGCATTTTTAAAATCTGCAAAAATTACAAAATTTTAATTTGATTTCTAAGCTCACTTTTTTCATTATTTCGTATTACATATTGTTGTACAATTTAATTTTAAATTAATATGTAGATGAAGAAACATCACAGAATCAAAGTTTATAGTAATTTTTTTTTTATTACTTCAGCAAGTCTAGACATGCTATCTTTATAGTTGACCCTATGCTACTAGTATTACAGAACCTCTATAATTCCCATATGGGAATCATGTATATCCATCTGGGATCCATTGCCTGCTATTTCTCCGGTTCTCTCATTGGGGCCTAAATCCGACCGCCTGCACAACACTCTGGAGAGGTCGAAACACCTTAATATTAGACTGGGATTTCACTAGCCAATCTGGTGGCGCACGAGTTCTTGTAGTATCTTTTCAGACTTTGGCCTCACAGTACGTCTCATGACTTCGGTTATTCCAAATCGGGGTTCTAACATGCCTCGCTTCACAGCTACAACTTCTCAGAATACTATTCCTCAAATATGTCCATCCGTAGATGTCCCAAGTTCCCTGTACCCCGCGGTGTTTCACTTCCATATTTGGGTTTTTCATTATTTCGCCGCTGGGAGGAATTGAACTAGCAACCATCCGATTTGCAACCTGGGAGCATAACCGCTATGCTATCGACCCACAGGTCAATTAATTAATTATTATTAGTAAGTTTTATTTTTTTATTTATTATTTTAAATAGTAATTCTAAATTATAGTAACCTTGTTTGTTGGCCTATGCTAAACTGAGAGGTATTCGTGCTTTATTATCTTGAGATATTACTAAAGCACTTTTGGGACCCAATAATGACAATATTTCTTTTATATTTCTTATTAAAGCAGCGCAGAAATGGGTATCATCATGGCTTCTTCTTGCTAAATTTTGAGACTTTAGAAGCTTCATTGGCACCATTTTAACGTGTTACTTTCCTTCTTCACTACTATGCTATCTTGGAATTAGCCTAAGATATGTCGCAGAGCATGACAGTTTATAATTCATATTTGTTAATGCTTCTTGGAGCTGATCTAAGGTCTTGACAGACCATATTAATTCTAAACGCCGTCATTCATTAGCCTGTCCATCTGAAGAAACAATTTGAACAATAGCTTCCAATAAACCTGGCTATGCTTTCTCTAAATTTAGACGACCAACTGTTGGCCTAACAAGCTGCATATCGAAACCTGCTTCTTTAAGCTGTTTTTCCATCTGCTGAAGCTTTTGTCTTTTCTGAGATCTATACTTCTGTTGAGACTGTTGGTGGTATTCTAATTTATTTAAAGCTTTTAGTGATGATGCGAGTTCACTTTAAATACTTGTTTTTTTTCTTTATCAGCATCAGAGATCATTCCTCTATTTTCTAATACTTCAAGATGCTGTAACTCCCGATTTAATTGAGAAATTATATCTTTGAGCTTAGACTGAGCTAGCGCCTCTCGAATTTTAAAAATTTCTACTTGTTGTTTTTAGATTATTCTGGAATTGAGATGAATACAAATGAAACATTTAGTGATTCGTGATTCAAACAAAAATGAGCAAGAATTTGTCCAAGAATTAAAGACTTACTATGAAATTGGAAACAAGAATACTTCGTTCTTGGAATGTGCTAGAGCATCAAAAAATAATTATGGTGATTATATTAATGTTTTGAAGCTTGCAGTAAAAGGTTCGTTACAGCAAAATCTCATGTATTACAATTAGAATAGAAAGATAAATTGAATCTCTTACCAGTATAGTATCAGATATCGAGTCAATTTATTTGCAGGGACTTGTTCATAGAGTTTTATATAGCAGAAATATTTTACAAGATTCACATTTTAGAGCATATATATTTATATAACACAGTCTAATGCTAAAATTTTTTTTAAACGCGACTAGCACGTTCAAGAGATTCTTGTCGATACGAATAAGGAAAGTATAGATATGCTTTAAGAATTTTATTAATGTTTATTATTTAATAATGCTAGTATATAATACAAATTATTCTTACTTTTCTTTTTTTGAATTAGCACCTCATTTCGGTTATTTGAATTCTTGTTGATATGAATAGAGAAGTATAAATATGGTTGAAATATTGGATTCTCGATTATTATTAAGCTAACAAGGTTAAAAATTTTTTTTAAATGCAACTAGCACATTCAAGAAATTCTTGTTGATACGAATAAAAGAAATATAGATACGCTTTAAGAATTTTATTAATGTTTATTATTTAATAACGCTAGTATATAATACGAATTTGTTTTACTTTTCTTTTTTTGAATTAGCATTCCAGTTCGGTTATTCGAATTCTTGTTAATATGAATAGGGAAGTATAAATGCGGTTGAATTACTGGTATTCTCGATTATTATTAAGCTAACAATGTTAAAAATTTTTTTAAACGCAACTAGCATGTTCAAGAGATTCTTGTTGATACGAATATGGGAAATATAGATATGCTTTAAGAATTTTATTAATGTTTATTATTTAATAACACTAGTATATAATACGAATTTGTCTTACTTTTCTTTTTTTGAATTAGCACTTTAGTTTGGTTATTTGAATTCTTGTTGATATGAATAGGGAAGTATAAATGCAGTTGAATTACTGGTATTCTCAATTATTATTAAGCTAACAATGTTAAAAATTTTTTTTAAACGCGACTAGCACATTCAAGAGATTCTTGTCAATATGAATAAGGGAAATATAAATACACTTTAAGAATTTTATTAATGTTTATTATTTAATAACGCTAGTATATAATACGAATTATTCTTACTTTTCTTTTTTTGAATTAGCATCTTAGTTCAGTTATTTGAATTCTTGTTGATATGAATAGAGAAGTATAAATGTAGTTGAATTACTGGTATTCTCGATTATTATTAAGCTAACAATGTTAAAAATTTTTTTAAACACAACTAGCACGTTCAAGAAATTCTTGTTGATACAAATATAGGAAATATAAATACGCTTTAAGAATTTTATTAATATTTATTATTTAATAATGCTAGTATATAATATGTATTTGTCTTACTTTTCTTTTTTTGAATTAGCATCTCATTTTGTTTATTCGAATTCTTGTTGATATGAATAGGGAAGTATAAATGCGGTTGAATTACTGGTATTCTCGATTATTATTAAGCTAACAATGTTAAATTTTTTTTTAAACGCAACTAGCACATTCAAGAGATTCTTGTCGATACAAATAAGAAAAGTATAGATACACTTTAAGAATTTTATTAATGTGTATTATTTAATAACGCTAATATATAATACGAATTTGTCTTACTTTTCTTTTTTTGAATTAGCACCTCAGTTTGGTTATTCAAATTCTTGTTGATATGAATAGGGAAGTATAAATGTGGTTTGAAATACTGGTATTCCTGATTATTATTAAGCTAACAATGTTAAAATTTTTTTTTAAATGCGACTAGTACATTCAAGAGATTCTTGTCGGTATAAATAAGAAAAGTATAGATACGCTTTAAGAATTTTATTAATGTGTATTATTTTAATAACGCTAATATATAATACAAATTTGTCTTACTTTTCTTTTTTTGAATTAGCATCTCAATGATTAATATAATTTAGAGAGTATTAATGCGTATTAATAAGGTATCATATGGAATAATAGCTTCAATAGAATTCTCTGTTTAGCTTCAAATTTATTGAGAACTAGACATGAATATTGCTCAATATAGTTGCGTGTCTATGTGAAATCATTTAATTAATTAATCAGGGCTAGGAGGTTTAATCACTTAATTTAATTGAGTCAAACAGTTAAATAAATTAAATCTTAGGGATTAGTTTTAAGTATGATTTTAGTGATATAATTATAGAATAATGAGAGTATGGGGTTAGATAGTGTAGAGATGGTAAGTTTAGTAAAGTATTATTATTTACTTTAATTATTACCTTGCTTATTTTTTAGATAACTGATTGGGAAAGAATTAGTTATTGAACGCGAATTTAGTGAATTTTAGTAAATGTATATAACCGAATTATAGTAAAAAAAAAAAATAAAACACTTAAGAAATAAAGAATCCAAAAACTTTATTAAAGCGAAAACTTAGTCTTTAAATAAATACATTTTTTAAATTTAATATTATTTATTTTTATATTATTTAAAATACATAATTCACATTTAAGCAAAATTACAGTAATCTAATTTTTAGTTATGACCTTAAACTAAATCTCTAAAAAGCATACAACTGAATAAATAAAAAGGTATATGAAAAGGTAACCAAAGAGATAAATGAAAGAGTAACCGAAGAGATAAACGAAAGGGTGAACGAAGAGATAAACAAAAGAGTGAACGAAATAGTGAATAAAATGATAAAGGAACTAAAATCTACTTCTAACCACCAGATCAAAATCTCTATTTCTAACTAAAAAAAACCTTTACTACTATATAATTAGTACCTTTAAATAATTTCATTCATATTAATAATTCATTCAGCCTGTAATTGAACAACAAAAGTTTCACACATAAAAAAAAAAAAGAATACTTATCGATAATACTCTTCAAATCATCATTTATTTGCCTTAACCATTTTATTCTTTATATTCAATTCCAAGTCTATTCTGTTCGAATTCTCCCTAATCCTAGTAAAACTCAAAACTCAAACAACTAATTAATAGGCAAGAACTAGTTTAACTAGTATAAAGTTCTTGCAAAGTACATCCACTAAACAACAACAAAGTTGACAATGGCACAAACAATGAAATCCACACTTAACCTACAAGTGGCAAACTTCATGACACTGAGCCAACCGTAAGTGGCAAAATCTACAGCTACAAGAACACCAGAAGCGACAAAACCCAGAGCAACAGAAGACTTCAGTAAAGCAACTGCACAAAACCACCCCAAGTAATAAGATCCATATCAACAGTAACACTGGAAATAACTCTAAGGCTCCAGTAAAGTGACGATGTGGCAGAACCACCCAAACGATGAAATCCACATTTGTAAGAGCACCTAAACGATGATACCAAAAACTACGAAGTGAAATCTAAAACACCAGATCCTTAACTCTTAAATACTAAAAGCACCGGATTCATAAATAAATATGAAAATACCTTAACTCTTAAATACTAAAAGCACCAGATTTATAAATAAATATGAAAATACCTTAACTCTTAAATACTAAAAGCACCGGATCTATATATAAATATGAAAATACCTTAACTCTTAAATACTCAAAGCACCAGATCTATATGTAAATGTGAAAATACCTTAACTCTTAAATACTAAAAGCACCAGATCTATATATAAATGTGAAAATATCTTACTCTTAAATACTCAAAGCACAGATCTATATGTAAATGTGAATCACTAAGTATTTGTAGGTGGGGGTATAGAAATGTGTAAATTAGGTTGAAATATAAGTTTTATTAGTTACCGGAACTATTCTATTATTACAGTAAAAGAAAATATAAATAAAAGTTTATAAAAAAAAAAGTGCTTTTATAGAATGAGTGCATAACAAGTACGCATTTGTACATTTATTAGTTTGTAACCAACGGTTTTTTCAAAAATCGTGGCTTTACCAACCTCGCTCTATATTAGGCATAGCAGTATGCTTATATTGCATCGGGATGCATCTGGTACTACAAATATCGTTTAATGTTAAATATGGATGCCCCCTTATGTGGGTATTCTAGATATATGAGATACATATTCATTTTGATACTTCTTTGAGAGCTTAATGCTTGAAGCTCTTTTTTCGGCTACTTCTGAAGTTATTCCATTTGATATAAAATTTTTATATGCTTGTATATGCCAATAACTATATGGAAAACTAGTTATTTTATCAGATAATATCCAATACTTAGTATCTATAGAGCAAAGAGCTTTTTTTTCTGATTCGACCAAAGATAATATATAGTCTTTTGATCGGATACCTATATTTTTAGCATAGAATACTTCATTACCAAAGAGACAGTCTTGATATACTAGAGTTATAGGATCTGCCTCAGTTCACATAGCCAAATCCTTAACTTCTTTCTCTAATAATAATGATATATCTATTGAATTATCTAGCAAGGACCCTTCTAAAGTTGGCATATATGAGTTCGTGGCCATTTTATTTATACCCATTTTGCTAACTCCCTTATGCTTAGACTTTGTAGACTTATCTGCCAAAACATAGTGATAAGACTTGGCTCGAATATATATAGATTCTGCAATTACACTATCTGGAGTTTCATTTTTAAAAAGACCTATAGTTTTTGAGTTATTAAGATCGAAAAGATCAGGTCGTTCAGCCATATCCTTATAAATATCCTCAGTTTCGACTATAAATATAAATGAGTCTGTATCTATATATTCAAGAATAGCTTTATTACCATATCTCTCTTTTATATATCCATACCAGAAGCAATATATTAAAAGTTTGCTAAGTTCTAAAACTGATGCTCCGGCAATTATAGGCTTGTTGAGAGTTATGCTAGCTTTTCCCATATGTGCTCTTACTAAAGTATTTCCAAGTTGTCTAGCATACTTAAAGGAGGGTTTACAAATTTGATTAATAAACTTTTTTTTATCTTGCTCATTATTTATAGCCATGAGTTTGACATCTTGATATTTACGAACATTTTCTATAGTCTTGCCATATACAGAATTGTTCATAAGTTTAAAGAAGTCCTTCTCAAAAGCATTCTTAGCACCTTGTCACATTTCTGTATTGAAGGCTATATAAAAGGCAAGCCAATTAGTCTGATCGAAAGATAGGATTTCTATAACCTTATCAACAATCATATCTAATTTTACATAGTATTGAAGTTCTTGATAATGAATAACATAATCCTTTCATGGTCCAAGATGGGGTACTAATTTTTCTGTTACTGAAAATCGACTACCATCCAAATTATCTACAAGCTCTGTAGTATGAGGACACAACATATCTTTACTTACGGCCATATTCTTTACAGCTGGAGGTAAATCACTCAAATAGTCATAAGTTTTTAAAAGAAAATGTGCATTAATTTTTATAAAATATCCTCTTTTAGCATCTGCTTTGGTATTAAGAATCTTTTTAAGATATTTCTTTTGCTTATTTGGATTATTTTCAAGATATTTACAACTTACCTCCCATTTATAATTTCCAATAGGCAAATACTGACTCATAGCTTAGCTATAAAGATTATTTGCATCGACATAGCATATCTATTTTGTAGGTTTAGATGGATTGATTGCCTTGTCTATTTTTAGATTGTTAGCTTTGAAATAGCACTTACAAGCTATAGATATTCCTCCACGCTTAGCCTTTTCAATAAAATTATGCATTGACATATCTGTAAATAGCCTAATCTTAACCCCTGTCTTCTTAAGCATGGCATCACATGATAATGCCAGTGCTAAAACATAATAACTAGAATCAAGTTTATAATATTGCATGCATGTTTTTCGAAATTGGGTCCAAATATCTGCAAAACTAAGTACATTGATTTTAAGATAGAGATTATGGTACTCATCTAGGTTCTTACAACCAAAAGTTTTTCATACTTTTTGGGCGTGTTAATAGTCATCTTACCTTTAAGAATACTATAGAATTCATGAATAGAAGGAAGTTCTGTTTCTTTAAACCTATTTTGTAAATCAAAATATTCATAAAGATGAACTCCTTTACAACTTACTAATAAAATTTGACCTTGAGAATAGTCTTTAAAGTGCTGGCTTGTAATAGGGTGGTTGGTACCCAAATTCTTTGTAAGATTTGCCAAGCTATTATTCATAAATAGCATACTATCTATATATTTTAGCTGATCTACTTTCATAGTTTTATATCTTTCAAATGTCTCAGCTACAACCTTGATTTGATATATATTAACCGATCGACCAACAGATTCACAAACCAAGTGAGAATCATATCCTTAAAAGTTATGAAAGACAACTGGAATAGGGGTTTTCCAAGGTTCGATTTGAAGCTTAAGATTATATGCATTGTGGGTGGCTCCTCAAAACTTATCTGTGATATGACAGTGATTCCAAACCTTTATATCTATAGACTTTTCTTGATTAATATCTTTAGTTATTTTGAGAATTTGTTTTGTTAAAGTCTTATAATCTTCTGAATTCTTTGCAGTATTTTTTAGTTTATTATTAAGCCATAATGCTCTATTTTCTAAGCATTTAACTTTATCTTCATCTATAATAAATTTTTCTTTACATATCCAACAACTATTTAATTTATTGAATTTCTTTTTGTCTTTGTCAGTTTCAACTTGATCATGTTTTATAGCTAAGACTCTATTAATTTTGACCCAACTTCTTATTAATTCTTTTAACAAACTCCTAAGTAGCATTTTCTCCTCTATATAGGAATAGTACCCATACCTTTTCAGTATCAATCTAGTGAACTAAATAACAAAGGCTATTTGCTTTTTGCTTTGCAATCTTACGCATTTTCCATATTCTGATACTGGTTTCATTATACCTTCTGAATAATTCCATTTCTTGTTATCTGATTCAAAGTCTGCTATAATAACACATAGTGCATTGATTATTTGCCCATAATTTTTAAACTTCTCGAAATTATTAACCCTCTTAGTAGCAAATCAACTCTTTGAGTAACCTCTTCCAAACCAAAATAATGCTCTTGATAATATGCTAGAGATTTTTCTGATGAAAAACTATTAAAGTACAGATTACAAAGATGTTTTTTACTATGATATTTTGTATCTTTGAATACTAATCTATCATGGTTTTTGATCCAAAGGAAATGGTTCTTTTGTTCATACTTATCATCTTCAGATTTGGTAATATCTGTAAGAGCTATGAGATATATAATATGATATCTATTATAATTCTCGCTAGCTATTACCGGTTTAGAAGTAGCTGATTCTTCTTTTTATTCTCAAATATTTATAGAGATATCAGGATTCATCTCTTCTATCTTATTGAATATACATAAGCAGATTGGAGTAGGCATTGGAATTCCATCTAGCTTGACTATATCTAAGTATTGCTTATAATTCTTTTTAGTAAATATTTATTCAAGATACTTTATATACCTATCTTTATTAGCAAAATAACAAGCTAATGCTTTTTGAAGACAATTATCTGATGGCATACCTGTAAGTGGATCGATTATTTTTGAATTATTAGGATTGATTATACATTTGGTATTGGCAAGCTTCTTTAGAGTCAAGATATATGATCCACTAATTGTTTGTTGATATGTATAAGTTTCAATATATAATTTTTCCATTTGAACTAATCACCAATTTGATCCTCTTCTTAACATTTTTTTAATGTCTTTATCAATTTCTGAAGCTAACTGAGATATATGGTCATCTATATCATTTTCTAATAAAAGAGAACACATTTTACTTCTGTGATGACAATACATTATATTGTTTTCCTTATCCTCTTTTTTTAGCGATTTGTTTACTTTTTCATAATAGCAAAAAGCAACTATTGCTAACTTTATATGCTCCTTTTCATTAAGCTCAATTTTAAGAACTCTTGTAATTTCATCTTTAGCTTTTGCTAATAATTTGGGCATATATGGTGTTTTGTTATATTCTTTATAGTCAGATATTGGTTTAATAAATTTATATCTTGGATTTTTTATAGATGGAACTATGGCTTCCCAATTACTTAATAAATTAAAATTATCATGAGGTCTTTTTGGATCACTAACTCTAATAGATTAAAGTGAATACCAGTATTTATATTATATTTATCTTCCATATTATCAAACCATTCTGTATTATTTTGAGGATGATTATTTGAAGGCATATTCTGAATAGGTAATAAGGGTGTATCATTTAATAAAATTAAATTATCTACTGGAACATGGTTTTGTATCAAAATTTGATTTGTAGCTGAATTTTGTGGTAATGGTGTTTGAGCTGTAACAGGATTTTGAATATTACTAGGTTTGCATAGAAATTTATGATTTAATTGTGCATCTTGATTTCGAGTCTTTTTAAAATCATCTTTTCCACACCTAGAACATGGAGGTAACATTTTGTATATAGGTGCTGGTATTCTGTTGTTTGTATTATTATACCAGATCTTTTGTTTAAATTGAAATTTTCATATTTATATACCATGATAGGTAAATATACTTGTGATTATTTACTCAGAATAGAAGTTATTTGTGGACATACTTGTCGTCAGCCTGAAGGATGCCATGAATATTGGAAGGCTAAAAAGCGTTTTCCTTGCAAAGTTTGTAGTAAACCGACTAGCTCTAAACCTGGCCTTTGTAGAAAGCATGCTAATGGATATTATGTAACCTAGTATATTAATAGACTTCAAGAAAAGGCTCAAGAGCTTCTACTTTATAAAAATTTATATAATTGGATTAGTTGATAATATGATCAATTTTTTATTATTACTCTAACATATATAAATAACGACGTAATCAAATTTTTATCGTCTTCTAACTATATAAAAATTTACACCAAGCTATAGTATATAAAAGAGCTATAAAATATAGCAGAATGACGATTAAAATGATTTTTAAACTTCATTTATATAGAGGTGTAGAAAAAGTGTTCCAGAACTCCTATTTTGCCTCTACTACTCTGATTAGTGATGTAATTGGTTTCGTCCAATGGAAAACGTTATTTGTATTCGCCCAATAGGAAGTGTGGAAAGAAATTAGTAAACCCCCATGTGCCTTAATAATATCACAAACACATTTGGGCATGGATCGAATCAGGTTGTGCAGGTCTCAACACTGGTTTGTTCCAAACTACCTGGATCTTGTTCTACAGGTCTTCTTTACCTGAAATTTGTCCAGGAAGATTTCTAAGTCATCGGTTAACCTTGTTCGATGGGGTTGAGATCAGGGGACTGGGAGTCCAATCCAATACTCTAACTCAATTACTCCTCAATCAATATAATATCATCTTTGCCATATGTTTATAATCATTGTCTTGTTGAAAAATAATGTTGTAAAGATCAAACTTATAATCCCTAACTGTACTCAAAAAATCCTTATGAAGTATTTGCTAATACAACTCTCTATCCATGTTGCCTTTGATTCAGCAAAACCCACCAACACCATGAGACATGAAATAGCCCAAATTATTATAGAGTTACCCCTATATTTCACTGTAAGCTTAACATGGAAGGCATTTAACAGTTTACTGGGACACTTCCAAAAGTATTGCTTGCTATCAGACCCAAAGATTTTGAACTTCGACTTGTCAGACTAAATAACATAAGCCCAGTCCTCGTAAGTCCAATTTTTGTGTTTTATCATGAATTCTAATCTATATTTCTTGTGAATTTTGCTCAGGTAGAGTTTTTTTCTCTTGATTCCTGATACCAAACTATGGGCCCAGAGTATACGATAGATAGTGGATACCAAAATGTCAATGTTTTCTTGTTCTTTAAGGCAGGAGCAAACTTCGACTGTATTAGAACAGCAACAAAAGACAATTAGATTAACAATTTTTCTTTAGGTTGGTTCACCAGAGTAACTAAACAACTAACCCTTTTCAAACTCTCAAGTACATAGTGTCGTAGCCACTTATTTTTGATACAAATTATAGTGGAGGAGCTAACACTATAAGTAAGACCTACTGCTCTTGCAGTGTGTTCTTTCTGCAGTGAAAGTATGATGTTAGCTTTTTTGAGCTGGGGTCATTCGTTTTTTTTTTATAAAGTTTGATTATTGATAAGATTCAACATTGTATAATGATACAAAAACAACAATATAATTTACTTTTATATTGTTGTTTTGTGTTATACAAATGCCTCAACTAATCCTAATTTTGAACAATCAAAAATAATGCATCATGTGTTTTGTGTTATATACATGATTATTTTTGAATCGACAACAACAACATTTATTAAAAATTTAATATCAAAACAAATAACTATTCATGAATAAATTAAAAAAAAAAGAATATGTCCAGAATTGCTCGAAATAACATGATTTAAGTAAATTTTTTTTTGCTCTATTACTTATGATCACTACTGTATTATATATTAATAAAAAAGGGTGTATTATTAGGTTAATTTATATAAATTTAATAATTTATTGATTTAATAATATTTTCTACGTCCTAAAATAAATGTTCACTTGGTATACTTGTTGCAAGAATTGAAGAAATCTTTATATTATTTCTCTTAAAATTTGTAAAAATGTCTGTTCTTGTAAAGAGCACCATATATTGATTTATTTAGCATTTTTTATTAGTTACTAAGATCAAATTAAAATGTAGCCAAATCTAGGATTATTTTTAGATCAAATTCACAGTATAATTTTATTTTTTATAACTGTTGATAACAGTATTCTTTATATTGATCTTAGTTTTTCAAAGCCTTTAATACAATTAATTCGTCCTCTTTGTTATTAAAAAAGAATTCTATAAGAACATTTATAAAAGAAGTAAAATCCTTATTCAATATAAAGTCAAATTTTGTGTTTTAATTATGTCAACTTAGAAGATTTATTAAATTAATATTTATAAAAACTGATATTAAATTAAATATTTATTATTGTCAAAAATACATAGCTAACTTTGATTTATAATCGATGCTTATTTTAATATTTAAAATTTTATAAAATATAGGGGAAAAGAATAAAGAATTTTTTATTAAAATAATATGTTTGAAACACCAATATAGAAAATAATATAAAAGTAACAAGCCAAGTACATTTAAGCCTATTTTATATTAATTTGATTTAAAATTTCTCAACACAAATAAGAGCTAAAGAATATAATATTTGAGAATATCCAACAAAAGTTTAAGTAATATAACAAGATATAAATATATATTTCTGCTAGTAACTATAGTATAATAGCACATCAAATAGTATGCTTACATATTAGTATATTAGTAGTGCACTATTTGACAATTTTTTTGGGTTTAAAAAAACATAAGTTGCTAAATATTACTCTATATATAAAATAAGAAATTTTATATAGAGAAAAATTAATATTTTTGTTAATAAACAAAATATATAGTTGCAATTTACTATATTATCTAAATTTAGTAAAGTAAACAATATAGATCTTTTAATAGAAATAAGCTGCTTTGCTTACTTTTTATGAAAATTTTGTTAAAGACACAAGTGGGTAATAATAAGAAGTATAGTTCTTGTTTTTTTTTAAAAAAAAGTATATTTTTATTTAAAAGTATTAAAATATATAAAGCTAAGCATATTTAGGTTTTCTTTTTGGTAAGTAATAAACTTTAAACTTGTTAGCAAGTAGCATATAAAAACTACTTCTAAATAATAAGTGCTATATACTGGCGATTATAAGTATGCAACAAAAAAAATTTTTACTTAGATCGCATTATTTCTTGCAATTTTGCATATATCCTTTTATTTATTTTTTTTTTATTTGTAAATAGTATATTATTCACATAAAAAAAATCTTATAATATATTAATAAAGTAGATTTTTTATAAGTACGAGCTTTATTTAAAATTATGTGTTGTATTACTTTTGCTTGTTTTTAACACAACACGAACATAAAACAAAAAAAATTTTTTTACATATAAAAAAAAAATTTTTTTTTCTATTTTAATATTTTGTAGCCACCACAATATATTATATCCATCTTGTGTCTTGATTGCTTCACAAACTTGTTCTGGCATTGGGATAGATTGGACGATTTAGGTTATTATTTTGATTTTTATCTAGTCTATCTAGATCTTGCCCCAACAATTTTTTTTATTTGAAATTTGCTCAAAACATTCCCAAGCCGACGGTAAAACCCTAACCTACAAAATTTTTAAATGATTAAGCTTAGAAGGCAGAGATATTAACCAAAATCTTTGTCTAACTATTTCTAAGCTAATGTCTTAGAACTATCGTGCTATATTTAACCTTGTTATCTTTCTACAGAAATATTTTTTTAAATAGCAAATTCGTAATTTATGATAGTATATATAAAATATTAATATAAAATATATTAGTATAATTTAATATCCATTACGTGGTCAACTTTGCAAAGGCTATTAATGCCGCAAAATTTAATATAACATTATACCTTTACAAATCTATCCCGAATCTTTAATATTAAAAGCAAATGAATAATTTTTTGAGTTGTTTTTATAGTATTATTTACTATCCAACTCAAAAAATTCCAAATTTTAGCTTGTTAGACGAAATTACCTAGACCAGTACTTGGTAGACCAATTTTTATGAATTCAAGCCAATGTTTTCATCAACATTCATACAGGTAAAGCTTTTTTTGTTTAATCCCTAGTACCAATCCGTAGGTTCTATATGCAAAAAAAAAAACAATTTAAATTATTAAATACTGCTTATTTTTTTGATAAACCGTACTTTGATGGCAATTATAGAGCAAAGGTAGGCTGCTCAATTTAAAATTGTCGCTTGGGTTGGCTTACTGCTAACAGGTAAATGACAAACCTTTGCTAATTTTTTGCAAACACAATAGCTTCACCACTTTTATTGGTATAAAGAGCCAGGAAGAAACTAAAATTTCATGTCTAGCTTACCACCCTTGTAGTACACTGGTTTTGCAGCAACGAAGAAACTAGGGCTCTTTTGAGTTCTAAATTGTACGTATTTTTTTTTTGCTAGAATGTCATTTAAGTTCTATTGTAACACAAGAATGCAAATCGAGAATAGATTTTCCAGTCACATGATCCTTCGTTGTACAATGGCATCATCTGATCGTTGTAAAAAACAATTAAAAGTAATGCAATACGTGATTTGTACTACATGCTCGCTTATCTTAACATTGGCAATAATAATAAATATTAAAATTTTAACATCGCAAAAAGGTACTATTTATAAATAAAATAAAAAAATAAAAGGATACATGTAGAATTGCAGGAAATAATGCGATCTAAGTAAAAATTTTTTTGTTGTATTATTTATAATTGCCAGTATATTTATAGTAAATAATAAGCTCTAAGCTTACTAGCAAATAGTATTTGAAAACTATATATAAACAATAGATACTAGTTTATAGTTTTTTTTATTTTTTTGCTCTTTTTTAATATAGCTTATTATTTTTATTAAAAAATTTTATTATAAAATTTGGTTTAAAAGAAGATTTGTATATATTACTAATACTATATATTATAGAATTAAATTATAGAAATATTATAAATAATTGTTTAAAATACAAACTTAGTAGTAATATAATATAGAGGTAAGTTAATAAAAAAGAGACAAATTTTTTTAAATAAAAGTTTTCTTGATTTTAAGCTTAAATATTTTAACAATTATCTTATCTAAGTTAATAATTTTTTTTATTTTAATTCTATATAATTTTGAGATTATTGTTTTTTTCAAATTAGCATATCTATTAAATTTTATAAATTATATATTATTAAGAATCTGTAAATCTGAAAATTGGCAATTTGATTTTTATATCCCAAACTTTTTTAAACTTTGAGTGAAATATCTTGATAGCCACTAGGCAAAATTTAATGAATTTTTTTTATTTGAATTCTACTAATTTGCAGAAGTTAAATAAAAAAAAGTTCATTAAATTTTGCCTAGTAGTTATCAAGAAACCTTTGCTCAAAGTTAAAAAAATTAAATAGAATTTTTCTTGAACTTTGTATAAATATGTCTTGACAACTATTAACTCAATTTTGATAAAGTTTTCTTTTTTATTTGAATTATATATCTGTAGAATTCAAATAAAAAAAATTTATTAAAATTTGATTGATAGTTGTTAGAATATATTCATTTAAAGTTTGAAAAAAATTTCTATTTAAGAGACTTGAGTTTTTAAACTAGCCAAATTTTATAAATTTTTATTTTATTAAATTTTAGAAAGATATAAAATTCAAATAAATTTAATTTAGTATTTTATAAGATAGCTTCACTCAAATTATAAGAAATTATACTACAGCTTCTATTTTGATAGATAGTTTAAGTTTTTGAGCAAAGATATTTTTACAATACCAAGTCAAATTCGGGTACTTTTTTTATTTGAATTCTACAAATCTGTAAAATTCAAATAAAAAATTTATTGAATCTGACTTAGCAATTGTTGAGATATCTTTGCTCAAAGTTTAAGAAAACTTTATTTGATATATGTTGGATTTTAAAACCTTTGAGTGAAGATATCTCAACAATCACAAGCCAAATTCAGGTTTGCTTTCTTAATATTTTTTAAAATAGATTTAGTTAGTGTTATTTGTATTTTTTAATTTTTTATATTTTATCTTTTTGCTATCAGACTAATTTATGATAATTGCTTTTTATACTACCTTTATACTATACAAAATAGCTATTATATAATTTGTTTTTTTAAATTAGCTTCTAGGCCTGAAATATTATTATTAGATATTTCTAGCTAGAAATATCTAGAAGTATTTATTTTTTTTTTAAATATTTTTAAAATATAATTAGTTATAAAATAGAAATATACTTAAAATAACTAGTGGTGATTATCACCACCCCTAATTATTTTTAGGGTTAGGGTTAGAATATTAAGAATTATTTTTTTTTATATAAAATAATATAAAGCTACTATAAGGACCTGATAGGGCCCAATTTTAGTTTTTGTAAGGTTTTTGGGGGTCCTGAACATTTTTACTTAGAGTACCCGATCCAGTTTACATAGTACATTTTTGAGATATAAGCATCCTGGTGATAATTGCCACTGGTTATAGTTAGATTTACTCTATAAAATAATAAACCAATTAAAATTTAATTTTTAAAATTAAATATATATTTAATATTGAATAAATCTAGACAGTTCTTCTATGCACTTTGTACCTCCTAGCAAAATTTAGCCTGTAATAAGAATTAAAATTAGATTAAAGTTAAAAATAAATCAATTTTAATATCTAAAATAATATAAAAACTTTAATATTTTTAAAATCTAAAATTAAATTTGAATAATTTTGAACTTGTTAAAATTATTTTATTATTAAAATAGTTATTTTGATAATAAAATTATCCAACCTAGTTTATTAAATAAAAGATTATTAATTAGTTAAATATTTATTTATTATTATAAATAGATTATTTTTACAATATTTTGTTAACTAATAGTATTTTTTGTATAATAATATTGGAGATATATTTTAAATATTTTATACATTATTTATATACTTTTAACTTTAGCTATTAATGAAATTGAGATATAACTAAAATTAATATAGAAAATTTATTCTACAGAAACAAAGCTGTAAATTAGGTTGGATATAACCCAATGAAGATATAACTCAGATATAACTGTACAAGATTTTTTTAAACTAGTATGTTTCAAAAACCCTATCTTCTTCTATATTATACATAATTTTTCTCTCAACCCAAAGATCAATTCTATATCAAACCATCATTTATCATCAATCCGTAGATCGAATCGAAGTTCGTTAATAAGCATATTGCGCATGTGTTGACTTTGGTGGGTTAATCAAAAATATAAGTCAAAAAATTCTATAAAAATCTACACGTAATGTTAAATATTTTAGATCATTTAGCCGTGGATAATGAATCTGAAAAAGAATAAGACTTCATTTTTAATTCATGTCTTCACGTTCTTATTACTTTTATAATGCCATCTTTATTTTCATTTACAATGTTTGTATATGTATTATAAGTGTAACTGGAATTTAAGTCGATTTGAAATTATATAGAATTAAGAAAAACAAATTCATCGTCCACCCTAAGTGAATTCTAACTCGATTTTAGTGCCGTTTCCACTTACAACAAATATACTGTAACAAAAATATATAATGATTTGTATGTACTGTAATAAATATGTACAATCATTATTACTGTAGTCTCGAATGTATATGTGAACGACAAAGGTTATGATTTAGTTTTTTAAAAATTGAATCAATTTTTAATAGTTTTTTTTTTAAAAAAAAAACATTATTATTCTTTTATCATGCTAATAGTCTCGGCAAAATCAAACATTTGTTTGACACTCAGATACATGTGATGAGCTGACTTTCAAATTTCTGTATTAATTCAAAAGTCAGATCGTCACATGTATTTGAGTGTCAAACAAATGTTTGATTTTGCCAAGCACTACATGCCAATGCCACGCAAGGTTAATTTTTCGCTGCATTATCCACCGACCCATTTCAATTTTTCGAGTTTTTTTTTTCAATTATTATAAAATGCACCTATGGTGTTTAGCACAATATATAATTGTTTTTAATAAATTTAGGGTTAGGGTGCATTTTTATGAAATTTTTTTTTTATATATTGTGATATAGGGTTTTAATTTTAGTTTTTGTGAGGTTTTTGGGGGTTTACCATTTTTACTTAGAATATCCAATCCAGTTTACTTAGTACGTTTTTGAGAAATAGGGATTTATGGTGTTAAACACTATAGGTGCATTTTAGTAAACCCGTTTTTTTTTTGCTATTTGATTTTTTTTTTTTCATAAATTACTCCAGTATCACTCGATGAAGTCCTTGATTTTCCAAGAATTATCCGATAGGACCAATAGAAAAAATCCGACTGTCAACCCAATTTTCTGATCCCGTGTTATGAAAAGCGAAAAATTAACTTAGATGCGAACATGAGTTTATTAATTTACAATAGATTAATTTATAATAGATTAATAATAATAATAATAAAAATCCGCCGACCGGGAATTTTGAAATCCATGTAATGCAAAGCGAAAAATTACCTAAGGGACAAAAAAAAATTCGTATATTTTTTAAACTATATGACATATGCTTATTTTATTACTATACAAGTTTGATATTTGAAATGCTAGTGTTTATTATAAATTCAAAGAAAAAAAACCTTGAATTATTATCATTATAAAACAAGATCATGAAACTCAACATTTTTTGGGGAAGGAATCATACGATTTTACTCATTCTAGATATCGATTGTTAAATTGCTTGTATTAGATTTGCAAGCATGTTGCTTATCATTATGCATAATGAAAAATGATTTCTTCTCTATGCAACTTATGTATATGAGGTTTATATTTGAATATAAAGAATAAACACCATGCATAGAAATAACAAGGTACTATTTACTAGAATTAGAATTCAAACTGTTAATAAAGCGAAGCCAGTTTAATTTTTGATGAGAGATTGTATTTCATACTCATTAACAAAATTTTTGAAAAAAATAGTTTATCAATTCAATAAAATGGTTATTCCTAGGTTTACTATTTAAGAAACAAAAAACCATTTTCTATATTCATTGAATGTAGCGCATCATACGATAGTTGCATGTAACTTTATACATGCATTTCTAACTAAGTTTCATTAGCCAAAGGGGTACATATATATGGGCTGCCGTCAATAGAAATCAGGCAGATCTACATTTGAAAAAAAATTAATACCTTAACTTTCACAGCTCATATCTCGATAAATTTTAAAGATATCTTGATTCTTTATTATTTAAAATAAAGCTTAGATCGTAAGCTTTCATTTAAATATTAAAATTTCACGATAGCTTTAAAATTCATCGAGATATGAGCTGTGAAAGTTAAGGCATTGATTTTTTTTCAAATGTAGATCTGCCTGATTTCTATTGACGGCAGCCCATATTTATATTTACTGTACGTACGTACATACCGATACGTACGTATGTTAATAAAACCGGTTCTAAAACTTTTTAATGCGGATAATAATCGAATATGATGATCCTATTTGAATTTGGTAACTTATTCGGATAAATTGCACATATTCGAATAATACTTGTTTATTCACCCGGTCTAAGTCAGGAGTTTCTTATTTAACAAGAAATCTACCTATTACTTTACCACCTTTAAAATTTTACGTACATTTATGCACGTGAGTTACACACGTTGTCCGGATATATTTAAATCCGGTATGGATTTAAAATAATTCGGATGTGTAACTCACGTGCATAAAAATTGTAAAATTTCGAATGCAAAATTCAATAATGCCGGATAAAACAGTTATTCAAGCACGAAGTACTCATAACTATGATACTAACGTTCTAATATAGTAAAGCGCTATCGCGCTTTACTATCAGAACACTACGGTACCTTACCGGTATTTGCAAATGCGATCTGCTTGGCTGGCCGCACCTTCGGTGTTTAAAATCGGTCAATCAAATCGCATACAGCAAATACCTCAGTTATTCGGCACTTCGTGCCGAATAGCTATTAAAAATATTTTGGTAATTCTGTTAAGTCACTATTAACATTATTAATATCATATGTTTATAATATAACTATAATCTTTTAATTATCTAACTAATAGCAATCTAATAAATATAATATTTTAATAATATAATAGCAATTTGTTTAAAATAATTAAATAAAATTACTAATATCAATAATATGATAAAAAGAGAGTTAATAGTAATTTTACAGAATAGAAATATTTCGATAATAATTTAATTATATTCTTTATATAGTAAACATATTTAGTAAAATCAAAGGTTTCTGCAAAGACCCCTTCAAACAATATACCGGATATATTTCAAGTTTTTTAACCGGTGGAGTGTAACACCCGGGTCGTCTATATGGCCATTTAGGTAATTATTTAAAAGGTTTAAACCATCATTTGAATATTCGCCAAATATGAATATTATTTAAATAACGTATACGAATAAGAGGCTCTATCCTATGATCCGATATCATTTGTACAATTTACTCAAGTTTTACAGATCATTTTAAATTGGTTTGTGTATGATTCTTTAATCAGGTTTATTGTCCAAAGCGTGACAAGAACTCAACTATTTGATCAAACGTTAGTCCAAAGCAACCAATAAAATTGATAATTAATGTTTACTCGAACTATCTGTAGTTATGACTCAACTTGATTTCTATTGACTCATATTTACAGTATTCTTTGACCGACAAGCCTCATGCGCCAACCAAGCCTCCAAGATTTTCAGAAAGGTCACTTTTCACCCGTGACAATATACTACTGTACTAGGCGGGGCCACAGAAAATTTTGGAAATGAATTTTTCCAAAATTTTCCAAACATTTGCACAAAAACAAATAAATCCAAATTTTGAGGTTTTAACAATATAGTATCCACAAATAAAAATATTTTTATTGGTCCAAAATCACCTTTTGATCATGTGGAATAATTAGCCATGGGTAGGGACCCGGAAAATCACATTTTGATTTGTAAAAAATTCATTTTATATACTATTATTAACTACTAGTGCGATGGGTTCAATTGTCAATTCTATATATTTATTGAGTTCATTTATAATCATTTAAATAATAGTATACAGTATATTTGCCGATAAAGTTATTGCTGCCGATTCTGTTCAAATTCCAGAATTTAAGAACTTTAATTTATATCGGCCTAGTTTTGGGGGTGTAGTAAATTTATATAATACATATAAATTTATGGATATATGTTGTTTATGCCCCTGCACAATTGTGCACCCTGTTATAACTATTGGGTTTATTAATTTAGTGCACCCCTTTTAATAGTACACCTGCTAATAATTAGGGTTAGGGTAGGGTTAGGGTTAGAGTTAACACAACAGGGTTACCTAGTAAAATTTTTTGATATAGTGGGGATGCATTATAGTGCAGGTGCATAAAAAAATTAAACTCTAAATCTATATAATAAGAATAATGGACTTCTAATTTTGAAGTTTGTGTGGCATGTTCTTTTGGGATGTAACAATATCACAGAAATGTATATATTAATTTGAGTGTTTGAGAGTAGAAACTAGGAAATGAATATTTAGCATTAGATTTTAAAATCATCACAATATAATCAATATCACATGATTTTTAACCAATCAAAATTAATATAAATCATGTGATAATTCTCAGCTCTAAAATTCCCAAAATTCCATTTTATTCATATATATGGGACGCCCATAGCAAAAGCAGGACTATATAATATATAGTCCTATCCCCTGCTTTTGCTGTGGGCGTCTCCGTATGTGAACTTTTCCGGGTCCCTGACATGGGCAGTGATGTGCCATTTATATGTTACCTGAAAAATTTTAGCGTACAGTACGTACCGGTACGCACTGTACGTATAGTTCTTTTTCTGGCATCTGATTGGCTGGAACAAGTGATCGGCAAAAATTTTAGCGACGTACGTACAGTACGTACCGTACTGTACGCGGCACATCACTAGACATGGGTGATCAGTACACCAGATCTACAGACCAGGGACACGGATCAGGAATCCGGAAAAGTTCATATATATCATATGATTTATATTAATTTTGACTGGTTAAAGGTCATGTGATATTGATTATTGTTTTAAAAATCTAAAGCACTCAAATTAATATATACATTCCTGTTGGTTCTGTTACATCCCAAAAAGATACATACCACACAGACTTCAAAATTAGAAGTCCATTCTTCTTATTATATAAATTTATATGTATTATATAAATTTTTACTACACCCCAAAACTAGGCTAAAGTTCTTAAATTCTGGAATTTGAACAGAATCGGCAGCAATAAAGAGCTCAATAAATATATAGACTTGACAACGCATTAGTAGTTAATGTTATATAAAAAAATTTTATTTCGAATTTTTAACCAAATCGGAATGAATTTTTTACAAATCAAAATGGGGTCCCTGGCACGGATCATTACTAGTCATGTGACATGGCCTAAATTATAAAGTTAATTCGTAATGCCGGCCGAAATCCAAATTTCGCAAATTTTTGCAGACATCCAAATAAAGATTTGAAATTTGATGTATCATATTATATGATGATCATATTGCACAAACGAGTGAATAAAATATGGTTTTGTTACACTAGATTACAAATTCGACACGCGTGCGGACAAAATTATGTTATTAAAAAAAAGTAACCATTTTTGGTAAAATGCATCAAAAACGTAATTTTTTATATCACCGTGCGTAGACATGGAGCGACAGACAATATTTATTATGATTACTACTTTATTAAAAAAATCAATAAGTTCAGATCTACAGAAACAAACGTATTATAAATTTAAATTATTACGATAGTAGATTTAAATATTCTTTACGCAGAAATAGAATCAGAATATTACTAACTATTTTTATCATATTATTCCAAAGCTCTTTTCTTAGGTTTATCAGTAAATTGTATATTATAATATATAGTTTTGGATGCGAAAGCAGCTAATAACGAGAATGTTCTGGATGTGAAATTTAATATGTCAGCTTCTGGGCCCGAAGGGCCTAGAAACGACTCATATTGAATTCGCTATTAGATAAACAAGTTATTGGCTGCGTAACATACAATAACGGTTTTATCCGGTGTTTACGACGATTGTGCTAAATGACCCGAGCTTTTGGTAGTACTGCCAAATACGAAGTTATTTGGCAGATGGCGTAATCACTGCCAAATAATATATAGTTATATTGTAAAAAATCAGATCATGCCGCTTCGCGGCATGGGCTAAGCCAATCACCCGGTATTATTATGAAGCAGTTATTGACGACTATACTATTTTCTCATATTCGTATATCTATGTCATCGATTTAAACTTTTTCCTTTCATTTTTTTTTTTTTTTTTTTTTTAAGCTCCAAAAAAAAAAAAAAAGATGATAAATCAGCAAGCGCCTATCGTAGTAAACTGCCGGATAAGGTATTTGAAAATAACTGATAAAAGGGAAGTTAAGAGTTTGGCGTTATTTTTATAAAGTATATTGATATCTATATATATATAAATTAAATAGCTGCACTACTTATCGTTATTTGACAAACATTTACATCTTATCCAATAATGATAACAATACTACTGTAAACATCTAAGTGTTACATAATATCATGTTCAAAGAAACCAAACTTAGTTAATTAACGAACCATATTAAATAAAATATTATCTTACTCTGATTAATCCTGTGAATGTCACAGAGAAAATTCTCAAATTTTTAATATAAAAAAAAATTTTCAGTTGATTAACATATTGTACTGAGTAAATTATAATCATAAATTAAATGAAAATTATATGTAATGCGAAATTCACGTTTTTTTTGAAAAACCCTAATACTGTAACTCAATTTTTTTTGCTTGTGATTCACTCTAAGAAAAAATATGATTTGGATCAAATCGCGATGACCCTCCGAATATAAGTGTTTATACCTTAAATTTCATGTACTATATTTTTAATTTTTGCGTTTTTAAGTTTTTTTTTTTTTGTTAGAAAAAAAAGAGAAACTGTTTTTAGCTCTTAAAAATGCATGATTTTAATAATCATAGGTTAATATTTATAAAAATTAATCTACTGTTGAATAATTTTAATGTTCATTGAATTATACATAGCAAATTATAAATAATTCTTTACAATAAAATGCCTTAATCATACGTCGGTAAATAATCAATGAAATAATAATGAATGTAAGTATGTACGTACGTCCGTAGCGAGTTTTTTTTGCCAATTTAGCTCATTGCTATATACGGTTATTCTTCAATTGCACACTAATTTCACCAATTGCATTTCATGTCTCGATATGTACCGATTAGTCATTGTGTATAAAAAAAATCAGGCCACAATTTTAACATATGTTACATACAGGCCAATCACATTCAAATTAATACATCAGGCCACTTTTTTTTTTTTTTGGCTTAGCGTTAGCACAATAGAGATCCTTCTTTAATGTTATCCTATAAATATCCTCAATTTTATCTTTAGAGAATATTATATTTGATATTAACAAAAATGAGTGAATCCGATTCTTTAATTAATGGGTCTGCGGACCTTCAAGATTTATTAATGTGTGAATCCTCCGTTGATGATATTTTGGCTTCTTTTAATAATAACCCTTCTTCTACACAATCTGAGTTTGAAGCTCAAATTCAAGCAATGCTCTTAAATAATAATAATAATACAATTGACTCTTCGTCTCTTCAATCTGGCAATTTGTCATTAAACGAATTTCAATATCCATCTCCCTCTTCAAACATGCTTTCCCTAGGTTCTCCGCTATATCCTACCTCTCTTGATAATATTTGTCCCGAGTCTTTGCAATATTCACTGAATTCTAGACAAAACTCTATCCATTCACAAGAAACTTCTTTATTCTCTCCAAACTCCGTTAACCTTGATGATTTCAATTCTTTGGAGCCTTTATATCATTCACCAAATTCTGGTGAAAGCTCTGCTGAAGATATTAGTACTCCAGATGCTCTTTCTCCATTAAATTATAGTATCTTTCAAGATTTGAATGTTTCTCCAACTAGCTCTGTATTGGCCGACTTTGATAATCACTCTTCTCAAATGGATGATACATTTAATACATATGATACCTTATTACCCCCCGAGTTTAATATTAACCTTCTAGGAAACCAGTATGAAAATAGTAGAAAACGAGCTTCTTTTAAATGTGACTCGAATTCTTCCGATGAATCTTTAAAAAAGAAACGTAAAGCTACAAACGGAACTGATAAATCTGCAAAACAATGCAAGTCTACAAAAAAATTTAATTCTTCTGCCAATCATAAAAAATTTGATGAAAATTCTTTGACATCAAAATTGCGTTTAAAATCTTCTGCAATTGATATTGATACTGTTAAAATGATATTGGCTTCCTTGATTGATACTGCGAATCGATCCACTGAATCATCTGATATCGACTCTGTCCAAGATAGTCATTCTGAAGAAGAAACCATGCCATGTGATGAAAACATATCTTCTGGTACAAAGTTACCAGCATCTCGTCTCGAATCTCCGACTTTAATTTCGGCTTCTCGGCCACAAAAAGACTCGAAAAAGTTAACAAATAAACAACAAAAAAAAGTTGCCCATAATGTGATTGAACGTCGTTATCGAAATAACATTAATGATAGGATTATTGAATTAAAAAATGTGGTTCCTGCACTTTGCCATTTGAAAAACAAAGATGATGACGTAATCGAGGAAGTAGATGGAATCCCAGCTGCAACAAAAACTAATAAAGCTACTATTTTGACAAAAGCAACCGAATACATTATGTATTTAAAAAATAATAACCAAAAGTTTAAAAATGAAAATATGCTCCTAAAAAAAATTATTGAAGCTATTCCTGGCGGTATCGAGTTATACAATAATAATAATAATAATAATAATGATAAACCTACTCCACCGGGTACTCCTCCTCTCTCTGATACTGATACTGATACTACTTCGAATCAAAATAAATTACTCACTCCTTCTGGAAACCGTGGTTCAAGAGTACTATTGGCTTTGTTCATGTGTATGAATTTTTTTACAGATCCATCGAAATACGCTCAATCAGCAGTTTCACACCATCATCATCATCATGATGAAGGACGTGTTATTATCAATAATGATTCATTAGATACTGCTAAATCAACAAATACAAATGAAATTTATAATTCTGTCATAACGATCGATATTTGGTATATACATATATTTATAAAATATTCATTCCTTTTTCTAATATTACAATATAAAACTTATATATTACTTTTTTTTTTCAAAATAGGTATTTTGCCAGGGTCTTTACATTTCTTATATGTTTTACTTATATCGTCTGGCCATCTTTTCTTTCATTCAAATCACATCGATCTCGCAAATCTTCCATCCTTTCTTGTTTAAATAACAAGACAAAAGATGTAACAGAGTTTTACTCATCTCTTTCATCCCTTACGAATACTTCGTCAATGAATGCTTTGGGTTATGTAGCTGGTCTTTTTATCGAATCTTTAAGATTATTTTTAAGAAAGATTTTAGGCTGGGAAATTTCTTTTGGTTATGCTGATGTAGATATGGATGAAAGAGTATTAGAAGTTGAATTATGGAACCGACTTGGTGAAGCAGAATTATGTGGTGGTGAGTATCTATATTTATAATATAATTTATTGATACTGTAATGATAAAATTATTTATAATTTTTAACGTTTATTATTTTTTTTAGGAAACAAGCGTGCAACTTGTCTTTCAGTCTTATACACATGCCTTCGAACAATTAACCTTTTGGAAAGCCCTTACACTTATAATAAGAGCATGCGCATCGATCCTTCTCGTATATACGCAAATGCCGCATTACAATGTCATGTTGGTCTCCGTTCAGTACCTTTTCTATCCCGTAGAACTGTACCTTATTTCTGGAAATTAGCTATTAAAAAGAAGACTTGTTCCAATTCTAAAGAAAAATGGCTTGAAATCGCACTTATTAACGACAATAATAATGATATTTTAGAAAGTGTAGCTTACAGGATCAGTGAACATATTTTTCATTTATCGAAAAATGAAGAAACACTTAAACCCATGATCAACACAACTATCCCACTTGTTTATGTTTCCGAAATTCAAGCTCTCTTTCATATTAAGGAAGCCTTTTCCAATCTTATTTCCGTACGACATGACGTTAATAAAGTTCAAAAGAAGAAATCCAAATTTACCTTTCACGAACTTTTTGGTGTTACCACACCTGCATCCCCAATGCATTGGTATGCATTGGTTGGATGTATTGTCCAAGCTTTTTTTGAGGGTAAAAATGAACTTGGCGTAAAACTATTAAACAAGTTGAAGGAAGAATCAAATAATAATAATAATGACTTGAATAAGCAAATTATTACAATGGGTTTACTCTCTCGATCGCTCTTGATTTGTGGTAAACTTGAAGCTTCTATTCATTATGCTAATAATGTTGCTAATAATGTAACTTTACGAAAAAATAAAGAAATGGAAACTACTGAAGACGACAAAGATTTTGTGATTAGAGAAATTGTCAAAGATATTGATAATTTGGCAGAATTTTGTGTTGGATGGATCGTTTTAGAAACAAGAATCATTGTACTAGGAATTATCGGAAATGTTCTATCAAAAAATAAGGATAAAGCTTTACCAAATGTACTGGGCGAGAAATATATGAATTCATCCATTGATACTTTGGCTCAACATCTACGACGATCATCAAATTTTAATGTATTTGATAGCATTCCAAAGTTACGATCAAGTTTTATAAGAAAACTTGACGATGTTGGAAGGATTGTAACTGGCATAGATGAAATTGACTCTGGGTGTGATTGCGATGATTATGATAAACAGAACAATAGTGAATATAAGGCCACAAGAGCTTTACGTGTCTTAAAGGGCATGTAAATATAAACAATACGTTCATCTACAATATCTGATAATTCCATTAAGCGTTTTCTTTATGTACATATTTCTTTACTTTGTCTTTTTTAATTTTAAAGTATATATATTGAAATAAAGTTTGTACACTTTCGTAAATAGTAACCAACTCATTTTTT
This sequence comes from Dentiscutata erythropus, assembly GCA_910591965.1. Taxonomy (NCBI): domain Eukaryota; kingdom Fungi; phylum Glomeromycota; class Glomeromycetes; order Diversisporales; family Gigasporaceae; genus Dentiscutata; species Dentiscutata erythropus. The sequence continues at coordinate 2,268 of CAJVPY010000269.1, read as the reverse complement.
ATTATGATACAGTAATTCAAAAATAAGTACCCACATTATTTTTTTTATATACTTGTATTTTTTTAAAGTTTTAGAGCAAAGTTTTTTTTTTCTGTAGACTTGCATTGCAGTGCATCCGTCCCCAAATAAAGATATTCATGACTAATATGAAAATATGTCTAAAAAATTATATGATAAATAAATAAATAAACGTTAATATAAAAAAAAAAAAGAAAAAATCAAAAAATTTTGACTTTATCTTATCTTACAGCACTGCATAGTATCCCAATCTTATTCAAAAAAACCAAGCGAAGAAAGTATTAATCACGTGAGTTGATCATATGACAGGAGCAATTTTTGATAGTTACTTTTTTGATAGGCGCAGATCATACCCCTAGTTTGAGGTGGCGTTCTTGCTGCACATCATATTATAAAATTTTAATTTTTTCAAGAATTTGAGCAAAAATATTTTGATGACCGCCTAACTAAATCTAACAAAATTTTTTTATTTTAATTATTTAGCTCTGTATAATTAAAATAAAAAAATTTTTGTCAAATTTGGGTAGGTGGTTGCTGAGATATCTTCACTCAAAGTTTTGAAAACATTAAAACGTCTATTAAAATAACAGCTACCGCTACGGCCAAATTTTTATGAAGATTTGAGCGAAGATATCTCAGCGATCACCCATCTAAATTCGATAATTTTTTTTTTGTTTCTACAAATCTCTAGAATCAAAATCATCAAATTTGGCTAGGTGGTTGCTGAGATATCTTCGCTCAAAGCTTTGAAAACGTTAAAATGTCTATCAGAATAACCGCGACCAAATTTTTATAAAGCTTTGAGCGAAGACCACCCATCCAAATTCAAGAATTTTTTTTATTTGTTTCTGCACACTCGTAGAATTAAAATAAAATAAGTCCGTCAAATTCTGCTAGGTGGTTGCAAACATTAAACCATCAAAATAGCTGCAGCCAAATTTTATAAAGTTTTGAGCGAAGATATCTCACCCAAATTCGATGAATGGTTTTTTTTTATTTTGTTTCTACAGATCTGTAGAATTAAAATAAAAAAAGTTCGTCAAATTTGGATGATTGCTGAGATATCTTCGTTCAAAGTTTCGAAAACATTAAACCGTTTATCAAAATAGCTGCGGCCAAGTTTTTATAAGCTTTGAGCGAAGATCTCTCAGGGACCACCCATCCAAATTCGATGAATTTTTTATTTTGCTTCTACAGACCTATAGAATCAAATAAAAAAGTCCGTCGAATTTAGGCCGTTTGAAGTTAATTTTTCGGTTAACATCACCCCTCCCCTCCCCTTTGCGTCCCCCGGTAAAATGAACATATAAAAAAGTAAAAATTAAAAATCCGTATAACCACGAAATAACGCGATGTGGTGTGGTTTTGAATTTCGGCCTAAATTAAGCTTAATTCAGGCCGAAATTAGAAATAACTCCCTATGCCTAGTAGTTTAGAAAAAATTAAGTATTCTACAGATAGGGTTGTGTTATATAAATTACAATTTTACATTACTTGTAATTTTATGTAAGTTACAGAAAAGCGATTTTCATATAAACTTTCAAACGTCATATATAAAGTACTAGGTTTACAAAATTTCAGCCTGCATTATTACATTAATTAATTTGAATGTATGATCTGAAATGTAATTTCTAAATCGCTGAAAATTTGATATCAGAAACTAAATATCATGTGTTCAAAATTACAATTATATGAAATTTCAATTTACCGAATCTTACACAGGCTTACACAAAATTACGTAAATTACTGTAATTTAACAACCCTATCTACAGAGAAAAGATAGTGGGCATGGGCATTACTTCGAATCTTAGCCCGAATTAAGCTTAATTCGGGCCGAAAAAAATTGTAATTTCACCCCTGCGCGTCGAGATTTTACGGTATGCGCTATTTTACAGTTTTACAGCAAAGATAAAATAAGAAATAATTTAAAATAAAATAAAATAAAATAAAATAATTTAATTTAATTTAATTTAAAATAAATAAAATAAATTAAATTAAAATAAATTAAATTAAACTAAATTTAAAAATAAAAAAATAAAAATTTTTTTTTTAAAAAAAACAAGAAACAATTCAGTTCCCACTTGGCTGTCCTCTCATATATATTTATTTCAGTTTGTGATGAAAACAATTCAAGAAAAACTGCTGAAAAAAGAGCTTCCGAAGTGTTTTTGTAAAGAGAGAACTAGTATTAATGAGTAAGAAGAATTAAGAAATATTTAAATAAACATTTAACTTTTGCAGAAATAACAA
>CAJVPY010000268.1:0-30362 GCA_910591965.1 Dentiscutata erythropus | reverse complement strand
AAAGTTGTAATTCTTAATCTAAACTTTAATATTGTATTAAGAATTATATTTTTAAAATCAATATTTAAAGAGTTTGTTAAAAAATAGTAAAAACTTTTTTGATTAAAAAAATACTCTATTTTTAGCTTAGGCCACACAAACTTATATAATCAGTTCTCATATTATTGACTAACTTTCAGTAATATAGCAACCTGGATTTTAATTTTTTTATAAAAAAATTTTTTTATATGGCTTTTATATTTCATGACCAGACAGATAAAAAAACTTTATATATTTAAGCTGTATTATATTTTATATATACACTCATTAAAACTAAATAAATCTATTTATACTATCTAATTTAGAGTTCGTCTGTTTAAATGTTTTAAACTGGCTATATGAGAGTTATTTATAGTTGTCATATAATGCATATGGTTATAACATTTACCATTATCTGTATATATGGCTATAAATATTTAAATTTTTTATAATAGTTCGAATAATTGTTATAATATCTTGTAATATTATATAATTGTCAGATCTGTAATTACGATCATTTGCATGATTAAAGTTATAATAAATTGTTATAATCAATTAATATCTATACATGAAAATCAAGACAATATGAATTTAAGAGTACTGTATATGAATAGTTAGTAATTCAGTAACTACTGTAATAATGGAAATTAGAATAATTTCAATACAAACTAACTTATCTTTAAATATATATTGTGATTACTGGAATGGCAAGTAAGTCCTGTAACAGAAGTTTTTCAGTAACTTATAATAAAAAACTAACAAATCTTAACTATGTATTGTAATTACCAGAATATCAAGTTCTATAACAGACTTTGTCTATAGTAACTTGCAATAAATTATACTAATTCTAATACAAGCTAACTCATCTTTATCTAAACAGCTAGTAAATCTTATTATAGAAATTTTTCAATAATATGAATAAAATTATATTAATTCCAATGCAAACTAACTCATCTTATTGTGGGCACTTTCAAGCAAAAATGTTGGTCCTTCCCCTGAGCTAATATCCATTGTCTAACTATTGTTAATAGTACATCTCATAAATTGCTTATAAGTGTTTCATAGTTCATTTTATGCTGCGTAGAAACAATTATAATATAGAGTGATAAATATATATCAATACATATCAACATCAGACAATTTTTCATGCCAGTTTTTTTTTTTTTAACATTATTTGAAAAATAATAATTTTTTAAGCAGAGATATTTAATAGCTACTCTATCTTATGAGGTGTGTCAGATGTAACTAATGTAGTTAGCTGAAATTGTTTTATGCTTGTAGAAATATTTCGACATTTGATATTTAGTTTGCTGAAATGTCTAAATATTGCTGAAATTCTAAATTATACTGAAATGTCTAAATAATGTCGAAATGTCTAAATAATGTCGAAATATCTAAATTAAGAAATATATATAAAAAACATAAGGGAATTGGGACTATTAATCAGTTCTGACTAAAACTGCCACTCCTGTGGTTCTCCTTAGAACTGGGCCAATCTGGTCTTTTATGAGCCAGACAAACCAAAAAGACTATCAGTTCAAATATAGTAGCTTTAAATTATTGTAACAAACATGTGTAGCCTAATTTTTTGTGTATGCGAGATTAATTTTTTTAATACTGTTGTATTTAAATATTATAAAGCTGTTGCAGTAATTGTTAAAATACTGTAATGCTGCAAATAGCATAGGATAAAATTCTGCTAGTGTTTATTATTTAAAGTAATTTTTAGAATTAAGATATTTACTGGTTTTGTGAATAGGAAATCATTAATTATCAAAGTTCATAGTGAAAGATTTTAATTTTTTTTTTTACTATTTAGTCAAAGTTATTTCTTATAGCTGTGAGTTTGTTTTTGGATTATCCTAAAATAAAAAGACTTGTTATTGGATGTTTTAAAATTTCTAAATTGTTCTATATTTTTACTAATGCAAAAGCAGATATAAATTCTCAAGCTACAAATCTACAACATAGCTATTATATTCATGATTAAATTGGTAATAGTAAAGTAAGTTATGTTATATTTTGCCATAGGTGATGAATAATTATGGTTGGTCATTAATTTAAAAAATCAGTGTTAAAAAGAATGAGTACAAAGTGTTCAAATATTATTAAAAATCTAATAGTAATTTAATTTTAAACTACCACTAACTCTACTCTAACTTAAGCTAAATGTTTAATCATATTAAGTTGTAGTGTAATAAGCATAAGAGATTATTAATTACTTTTTAAACTATATAAACATGTATTGCCAAATACACTGTTTAATTAGATATTTATAATTCTTTATCTCTTAAAATGTATGCTATTTTAAAGACTCTAACAAAGATTCACAAACATCGCACTTTTTTAAACTACTGTATACTGATTACCATAGTAATAAATTAGTGACGCCAAGAGAAATGTGACTTCAATCATCCATAATTTATATGATTGAAGTTCATTTTCATATTTAGTCAACCATTTAGACATTTAGTTATATAATATTTATTTAGTCAACTATTTAGGCATTTAGTCAAATTTAAACTTTTGACATGTCAAAAAAAAATAATGCCATGTCAAAATATATTTAGACACTAATTGTCTAAATTGTTGACTAAATTAAGTATTTCAACAGAACCAGGAAATCTTTATTATAGATCCCCACCATAAAAATTTTATTTATAAGATTTGCGAATCTGGCTTTTTTATAATTAAGCGAATCAGTTTTACGGACATCTTTAAAAATTAATAATAAAGCAAATCTTATTTTAGTCGATCACCTTAATACATAATATTATATATAAGCTGCTAAACCTTTCGGACTTTTTCAGAGCTTTACTTCAATTTTTATCCTGACCTTGCTCGTATTTTATATTTGTTGAATTTCTAATCGGAACATTTCGGATCTGTTCCTGATCTATAATAAACCGAATCAACTAATAGTAACTTTTTATTTTCTATATATGCAAATCTAATCCAGGGCGGTGACCTTTTATTTTCCTATATATATGCGAATCTAATCCAGAGCGGTGACCTTTTTTTTTGCGAATCATATAAAGTCGGTGACTTCACAAAGGTTTATAATAAATCAAATCTATAATAGGTTGATCACATTTTCAAAATTTATAGTAGTATTCGAATATTGTCGTGGCAGGGACCTATAATAGAGATTTCCTGGTCCTATTTCAACTAACAACATTAGGTGTAACTCAGATTTGCATGAGGAGAGCATCCTCCTACATTGTGAATACTAAGTGAAATTTCCAATATATATATATATATAATATAAATTATACTGTACAGTATATATATATATTTTTTCACTCTTTCATTTAAATATCGACATTAACAACTATTATTATAGTATTAAGCTTAACCTGTTAATTTTGCTTGTATCGTTTATTTTGTAGAGTGAGTTATTATTCTTTATAATATCTTTTCTCATATTTTATTATTCATATTTTCGAGAGTTTTAACTATAACCTTAAACTTTCTTTGTAATTAGAAGCTGGACGAGAACTTATTAATTTGAAGAGAGCTAATAATGACAATTAATTTAGCAAAAGAATTTTTAACAAAATTATGATCATATTTAGATAGTTAAATTAATTATGTAACTTAAGATAAATATGTATATAAAAAAATAAACTAACGAATGTATTATACTAGTATATTATGTATCATTCTAGTAAGAAGTTGCTTGATGCTTACTTTGTGATCTTACAAATTTATTTTGTGCCAGTATATCTTTGTATCTAGGGATCTGCTTTTGATTCTCCTTTTGTAATGGCTTTGAGATTATTGTAAGCATGTTGTTTTGATTAATCCAACTATATTTTCCATTCTGCTCAAGTGCTGTTGTTTCAGTAACCTGCTCTACTTCAACGTATCCTAACATTAAACTATTTTCTTTTGTTGACCAGTGTTCTGTGAGAATTTTGCTTTTACCTTTTTTAACCACCTTTCTTATCTCTAAATCCTTATTTTTTTTGTTTAACAAAATCCATTCTCTTTTCCTGTTGTCTGATAAGATTAGCACTATTGGCATTATTGGTGCAAGATTGTTTGGTCCTGGTGTTTGATATATTTCTTTGATCTTTCTGCTCATGTGATTCTCTAGCAAAATATTTTCTATAACTGAAAACCACTTTGCTTTTTGCCCTACTTTGGCTTTGCCTTTTGCTATTTTGAGCTGCTGCCATGTTAGAAGTCTTCTTCCCTCTTTGTCTAAAAGTTGATCTCGGAATATAATACCTAGATTTTTTAAATTTTTATGTGACTTAATAAAGAGAGCTGCATCTATGACTTCTTTGATTTGTGGACCAGTTTCTTGAAAATACCATTGATCGATAATTGGTTGGATACTTATGTTAAAGTCTTTTGCCTTGTGCAGTATTGAGCATGTTATATTATTTTTCCAGATCGAAGTCAATATTGGGTCTGCTTCAAAGATCTAGCTTCTATTAATAATATTTGTATTCAATAAGCCTTGCTTTATTTGAATTTTTGCTAACTGACTAAACTATTTAATCTACATTGAAGATCTGTTATTTGCTGTGTTAAAAGCTCTTGCCAAAGAAATTTACAATTTTCTAAATTTCTATATGCTAATAAGAAGTTGCTTGCTGTGCAAGGTAGCTCGATCTTGTTCTTTATTAATCTAATCATAGGTTGATGTATTGTATCTAAAGCGTTCTTAGAGAGATTAGATACTTGTAGCATATAACATAGCTTTGGTATCAAGTATATATTGTTTAAGTAGATCATTTGACTTAGCGTGAGCTTCTTGTTTCTTATTGTCCTGATAGTCAATTGATCTAAGAGTTTAGCCTTCTTTATGTTTAAAGTAGACTAGGCTTTACTACTCAACCATACTTCTAGAAATCTTGTAAGTGTTTTGCTTTTTTTAGCCTCAACTTTTTCTTTTGCTAATGTTACATTTCTATTATTTGCACTTTCAGACAGATTAATTACTATTAGCTTTGACTTTTTTGGGTTTACTTTTATATCATTTATTGCATAAAACTCTTCTGCGATTCTGAGAGTTGTCTCTAGTTGTGATTTACTATTGGCTACCTAAGTTGTGTCGTCTGCGTAAGCTAGAGCTGCTTGATGGTATCTTGTTTCTTTAAAAGTATTTTGGCTTAGGTTGAGTAGTTCTTTCAGAAGCACTGTGTATCCTAGTTTTGTATTGCTTTGAACTCTATGTATTAGTAGATCATAAAATATTCTCCATACTAGCAGAGATAGCACCTCTCTTTGCTCAATACCATCTGAGACTATAATGTTCTCTGTAGGGCCTACTGCTGTTAGAATTTTCATTTTTCTTTCTTTAAATAAGTTGATGATAAAATTTATCGGAGTGCTTGGGATTCGTATTTTTTTCATTGCCAATTTAAGCATTTGGAGCAGGACCGAGTTAAATGCTTTTTGCATATCCTGGAACAAGAGCCATAGTTCTTTGTCTTGTTCTTTTGCGTTCTCTGCAATGCTGCTAAGTATATATATTGCCTTGAATGTCGTATCTCCGGGTAAGCCTGCAAAATTTGGCTCTTTAAGAATTGAATTTTTTGTTATAATTTCTGAGAGATGTGTTGCCAGGATCTTCGTTACACACTTGCGAAGTGTTTCTAAAAGTGCAATTGGTCTTAGAGAGTTTAGCGTACAATCACATTCATTCAATTTTGGTATGGGGTATATTTGGCTGCATTTCCATTTAGTTGGGGTTTTGCCAGATTTTAAACATAGTGAACCGAATTTTCTAAAAAAATCATGTGTTTTCTGATTTGCTTGTTTAATCAATACATAACCAATTCCTGATATTCCAGGTGCCATGTTGTTCTTAAGCTCCTTAAGCATATTATGCTATTCTGGATCTGAAATATCATTTTCTAAGCTTGTATACCAAGTTTCGTTTATCTCTGGTTGTGGCTCATATATCTTTTTTCATTCTGGAGTAAGGAGATTTATATCTGGGCTGCTTTTGTTGTATTGATTTTAAAAGAAATTCTGTGTTTTGTTTAGGACATCTTCTGGGTTTATGTATAGTTGGAAATCATTATCGATTTTCTCTAATATTCTGTCTAGTTTGGCCTTTGAATACGGCTTATCCAGTATGCTTTTTAATATTTTTCCCTGTTCATCTTGAATCATGAGGCATCGCCGATCAGTAAACTCTTTGATTCTTTCGCTCTTCTGTTTTTCGAGTGCTGTTGCTCATTTTTGATTAAAGATATACAGCCACCCCTTCATGTCTTGAACCCAATCTTCTATTGATGCCGATTCATTTAATGCTATGGTTACTTCATGTCTAAGATTTATTTTGTATAGTAACGATTTAATTTCTTGTCTTCTTTTCTCAGAAACTGCCAGTACAGCTTTTTGCTCTTTGTTCTCTCTTGCTATTCTCTTAAACTCCTAGCAGATTTTACTGATATTAATCGTGTCCTCATATAAAGATGACTTTGCATTTTTCTTTTTAGCTGGTGTTGAGTTTTCTATTGCATTTGGTATTTTTTTAAAAGAGATATTCTTTTTAGCAGCATATAATATTCCTGTTTCGATAGAAACCCAAATATAATCTATGTCTTGTTGAGATATTATACTAATATCTTTGTTTAATGCAATTAATGAAGATGCACACTTGTCGAAAAAGCACTGTAGTAAGGATTTGTAGTCATTTCAGTTTTCAGTTGTGGCTTTTTGATATAAAAATTTCAGATGAAACGTCTTGCTCTTAGTAGTATTATGCGCTTGATTCTGCATATTATTTTCACTGTTTAAGTTCACTAAAGTTGTGTTGTAGTCGCTTCCTGTAATATAGTCCATATCTAGAATTTCTGCTTTATATAGATTTTTCACTATGCCTTCGGAAATCCAAATTTGGTTGATCCGTATAGCAGTGTTAGGGGGCTTCCAGAAATTACATAATTTTGGGATGGGTGGGTGGGGTCCCCAAAATATCAGGTTATAATTCTGGTTAAAATTTTATAATTCCAGCCAAAATTATAAAATTATATAATAATAAAATCTTTAAACTTAAATAACTTTTGATGTACTGAACCTATTTAGATGGTTTAACTACCAAAATAATTCTCTTAATGAGAGGAGTTTACCAAGCCCAAAATCATTAAAATCTAATCACAGGATTACAAAATAGATAATATTTTGTATTATTATATATATATTTAAATCATATAAAAAATTATCTATCTTGTGATTTTGTAAATAGGTTTTAATGATTTTGGGCTTGTTGGAATCTTCTTTTTGAGAGGATAATTTTGGTAGTTAAATTATCTAAATAGGCCTAGTATATCAAAAGTTATTCAAATTTAAAGATTTTATTATTATATAATTTTATAATTTTGGCCAAAATTATAAAATTATATAATAATAAAATCTTTAAACTTGAATAACTTTTGATCTACTAAAATAAATAAAAAACACTTTCTAACGATCACTTGGACCGAAATTCCTACTAACAAAAAACAGAAAAATTTGTTGGAGAGTCATAGTCTACTGGCGGTTTGTTTAGAGGTCAACCTACTACTATGGGGACTCCTCTACAAGGAATATTTGGTATGCAAGCCAAGAGCGTTATTATACAAGATAACTGGCAGAAGGTGCCCTTGTATAAAAAATCTTAGTGGCAGGTGGTTCAGAAATGGGCTGACATCATCAACGAAGCTTTTAGGTTATTACTTTGAAAAAGAACACTGGAAAAACAACAAATTATTTGTTGCTCTGAAGCCACACTCTTTTTTTTGTCTCAAGTAACTTCTCTACTACTTATTTTTAACTTTCTGATGTTTTTTCAAAAAATTTCGACAAAAAGTGGGGATTTGGCTTACCCCCTTCAAAAAATCAGAATTGTTTACATCCAAATTTGGACAAACTTAGTATGATTACAACCGACATGTCTTGTTTACTTAGAAGATACAGTGCTACTCCACATGACTTGGATTAGGGTCTCAGGTTAAAGAGATATCAGGATTTGGCTGTTAGTCGGAGGGTATATATTAGGTTGTTTTGTTTTTTATAATTGAGATATACAACAGTTGTAGTTGTTATAAAATTTTTATTGTAACTTAGTACAGGTTATAACAGTGCAATTTTCTTGTTCGTGACAACCTTTAGGTTGCTTGGCTGCTTCTTGATAGAGGTAGCACCCACTTTGTTAGCCTTCTTGGCTTTTCACTTTGTTTTTCTTTTTTTATATGTTCTTTTCCCCTCTTTTTTTTTCTTTTAAAATTCCTCTTTCGTTTAATTTGTTTTGTTATTAGATATAGTTTTTTTTTTTGTTTCATGATTGGTGGTTTTGTAGCAATAGTATAAAATCACTACTTTCTTTTGCTTTCGATAAAAAAAGAAGAATTGAAGAGATTAGCTCTCGATGGGCTGACAAGGTCTATCCAACTTGTATACAAGATGGTGTGACGAGTTGTCTATAAGCACGGTTTCCACAGCTGAGAGATGTCTAGCTTGCAATTTTTAAGGCTTAGTTTAGTTGAAATGGTTTACCATTGTTGATTAAATAAATAAAGTTTTTGTATTCGAGCTTTGACAAGACTATTAAAAAGTTAAAAAAAAAAAAAAAAAAAAAAAAAAAAACTTTTGATCTACTAGGCCTATTTAGATAATTTAACTATCAAAATAATCCTTTCAATAAGAGGAGTTCAACAAGCCCAAAATCATTAAAATCCAATTGCAAAATTACAAAATAGATAATATTTTTTATTATTTTATATATATTTAAATAATACAAAAACTTATCTATCTTGTAATTTTACAATTAGATTTTAATGATTTTGGGCTTGTTAAAATCCTCTTATTAAGAGGATCATTTTGATATAAATTTGAAATTTTTATTAATTAATACTATTTAAAATTTTTATGCAATTTGATTGGCTAATAAAAGTATCAGGTGTGGGTGGGTAGGAATGAAAATTTGAAATTTATTTATTACAAAGCCCCCTTGTTATGTAGAAGACTGTGAATGTCATAGCCAAAACATAACAATATATTATATGTTTTTAATGGTATAAAAAATAAAGTTTAAATTTTTAGTATATGAAAATTTTTACCGGGTATTCAGATTGTAAGACAGTAAAATTTTTAAATAATTTTTTTTTATTAAAAAATTTTTTTTTAAAAAAATAAAAATCTGGGTTGCCAGGTTATAAAAGGTTACTTCGTGATATGAAAACCAATAGTATAAGTTTGTATAGCCTAACTTTCTATAAAATCACTTTTTTTAAATATAAAATCTAGAAATTTTGCTTGTTGCAAAATTTGTATATCTAAGTTTCTTACTTTTAACTTTTTTTTTCTAGAAGCTTATAATTTGTTAGAATACAATTAGTTGAATCTGTCCTGCATTGTTCTTGTTTCAACCTTATTACTGTCAATTTTTTAAGAGCCTAACTGTGTTTAATCTTACTACTAGTTCTAAAAAATGATGCTCTATATATCTATTTTATAAGCTTTTGAAGTTTACTATTTCTAAATATGGGGTCTTTGCCTTGAAAATGACCTTACGGGGCTATATAGATTTTATGAATAAAAATTAAAATTTCTAACTATCCAGTAATCCAATTCAAATAAACTTTTTTTTATTTTATAGAGCTTAGTTAGTTATATAATATAAAAAAAAAATTATTTGAATTGGATTATTAGATGGCTAGAAATTTTAATTTTTATTCATAAAATCTACATAGTCCTGTAAGGTCATTTTCAAGGCAAAGACCCCATATCTTGTTATTGCATTCACTGCTATAGAAAGCATTGATATTTTTTATTTTGTAAAATATACCATAGGTTGATATATTCTATTACATTGGGCTCTAGTTAGGCATAAAAGCATGAGTCTGTACTTAAAATGGATACAAGAACTGCATTGTTAATATATACTATTTGACTGAGCAATAGGGTTCTTACCTGGGTCGAATGACCCATACGAGTTACTCGACCCGACAGGTCACGGGTCAAATTTTGGTCTACTCAGGTCAAACGGATCAGAACCAATCCATATCAGAACATCTTTTGATACACTTATCCACCAATCACAATCCACCTATGTGGTATTCACATAATTCTGAACACTCTATTCAGAATCTTGCCAGGTCAAAAATTGTTTCGACCTGGGTTAGTTACTTAGTTTTCCCAGTTTTTCCGATGTGGTAAGTGAAAGAACTTAAATCATGAGCAAGGTGAAGAAATTTTAATCCAAAAAGTTACGAAAGTTATTGGCCTTGGCATATATCGCTCATTGACCCAGGTTGTAATCCGGGTCAGAAAAATTCAACCCGGGTCGCTATTTTTTGACCCGGGTAAGATCCCTACTAAGCAATATATTTTATTTGTCACTCCACCCTATAAACAATTAACATACTACAGAGAATACAAAATGGGATATTGCCCTACTGCTCACGTGATCCACAGCCATTCCTAGTATCGTATAAACCAAAAATTCTAACCTCTTTAAAACCCTTACAAGTGGTGAAAGAGTGGGTACAAACAACAAAGCTAGACTTGTGTTGAGCTAGCAGCAAAGACAAAAGAGGGAGAACAAAAAAACCAACTCCTCTCCTTTAAAAAACCAATTACTATGACTTCATACTTATCCACAACTTAAAAACATTCTCACACAATAAACAACTTAAACAAATCGAATAAACTGATACATCTCTCAATCAATCAAATTAAATCCCATCACAAATACATCATACTTAACGAACATCAGTCCCAGGTCGTGGGACCGGGTCACAGTCTCGTGACAAATAGATACCACGTGACTTCATTCACGGCATCACATTTGTTACTCCACCCCATAAACAATTAACATACTACAGAGAACACAAAACAGGATCATCAAGAGGATCGAAATTCTCTTTATTTAAAACCAAAGCATGTACAAGAAATCCACATAAAACTCAAAACCTTATCCTAACTGAAGCCCTATCTTTCGTCGTCTCCACTGCTCTCAAGTAAAGTATCACCGCTTTTGAATCTCACCCCCTGATGGTTTTGATTTGAGTCAATGACATTCCTTCCTTCATCGCTGCCGTAGCATCTTCTATTCTTAAACTATGAGAGGTAAAGCACCCCTTAATTTTCGCATGTTCTATCATCCGTTTAATCACTAAAGAAATCGCTAAAACTGACATTTCCTCTTTTTTCTTAGACAAGAACAAGGGGCTCTCATATGAGGTATACGGCCTCACCTTCAAATACTTATTTAACAGCCTAATCAGACAAATCCTACTCCCCGAAGCCTCAATTGGAATGAATTTCCCATTCGCAAAGGGATCATTTTTCGATTTTCTTATTCTGACCCAAACCAACCCTGACCTTTTTTCCACATCCTTCATCCTCAAACTACACAACTCCTCTGGTCTACGCATCGTACAAAAACCTAAAGCCACCAATGCTAAATTCCTACACCAAAAAAACTGAATCTACTTTCTCTGGCAAATTATCGTAATACTGCTTTAAAGCCTCTAATGGGAAAGGATTTCAAGGCCAATCTACATCCTTCACTTGAGCCCTTTCCAACTTAATTCTCCTCACCACCTCCCTCACTCTAAAATCCTCCGTCGGGTTTTCAAACCCCATTTCTTTGTAAAGCCTCATTATGGCTACAAGAAATTCCTGCAAGCATGCTGCCAAGCCTACTATCTCTATCCAACCCAAAAAAGCTCTAACCGTATCCACACTCGCTAGACAAGCCCCAACCTCAATCCCCTTACAAAAATTCTTAAAAACTTGCTAAGCCTTTTCTAACCTCACCCTATACTGTCTGTTTACCGCCCGATTAGCTAAAATGCCTGCTCATTTCATTAACACTTCGACCAGTTTATTTTCGCCGCTATTAACCTCCAAGCCGAATTGTTGCACAGCTCCCTTTGACCCAACAGCCCTGGGAGAATAATTTCTGAAGCTGGTGAAAGCTCTACTATTTCCTTAGATGCCCCCAGAAACATCGGCCACCAAATTGCCAAAATCCACACTGGGAGTATCAATATCACTTTGGCCCTGCACTCTCGACTATGCATCAAAACCCGGTAAACCAACCCAAACGGGGGCATGCATAATTTATCTCCCCACCCCAATCTTGAGTAAAACAGTTTACTGCCTCCGAATTTGGGCAAAAATGAAAACTGTTGAAACGTGCCTTTTTTGTATTCTGATGATCTGCAAAACGATCTATATCCACCGGTCCTCATTTCACTTTCAACTCCAAAAACACCTAATCGTCTAACCGCTAATCTCCTATATCTCAAACTCTCGTGAGGTAGTCTGCCAGATTTTCCCCACTCGGCATCCACCTGACTTCGTAAATCCAAACATCGTTTTTTATACAAAACTTCCAAAGAAACCTTGCAATGTCCTTCTGCCATAGACAACTTCCCCATGGGTTACTGTTCTTAATGCTACCATATTGTCTATGAAAAGAATTACCCACGAATATCTTAGCCACCCTACAAAGGATTCTAATACCCTCAAAGCTGCCAAACTTTCCAACTGGGCTATCTCCGTCAACTTGAATGGACTTGGCCAACTCCCTGCCGCTCTGAAGCCCAGATACACCCCACACCAATCTGTTGTCGACGCATTCACAAACACTGCCCTTATACGAGCTGGTTTCCAAGCCGGTTTCCCATTCCATCTTCTTAAATTTCTTCTCAACCACCTTAAATCTTCTAATGCCCCATCCGATAACCAAACATCCTTGTTCCAATCCTGACAAGCCAAATTTGCCGCATCTATTATTGTATAGAACTCTAAACATTTTATTTGCGCTGGTAAAAAGGCCCGCGCGAAACTTTGAATTTTCCCTGCAATTGACGCCAATTTCCTCACAAGCACTACTTGTAAATTCTCGATCACAGCCAATTCTTCTTGCACTTTCAACAACTTCTCTTCCGGCACCTCGACTATCGCTTTTTCCATGTCTATAATCAAACCATATATCTTTACTCTTTTCGTCAGTTCCCAACACTCTTTGTCCAACGCTTTTACAAAACCACACCCCTCCAAATCGACCCTTATTACTGTCTCCCTCAAAAACAGCAACTCTTCTTTCGACAGGCTTCCTACCCAAACATCATCGATATGGTTGCTACAAAATATCCCTCGAGACCTTCAAAACCCTATCAACGCTCTTATTATTTTTGAGAAAACCCACAAGGACTGAGACAACCCAAAAGGGAGAACCATATAATGAAACCACTTCTCTTCCACCCAAAAACCTAAAAACCGTTGGGCCCAATTGTCTATCAACATGTGATGGTAACCGTCCCTCAAATCGAATACAATTATCCACCAATCTCTTCCGATCGTCCTTAACAACTCCCAAGGCCTTCGAAACGAAACGTTTTTACTGGTAATACATGATTCAACCTTCTCAAATCTATCACCAAATGATACTTTTTTGGGCCAGTTTTGGGTACCAAAAATACCGGGCTCACTTCCAACAAAAAATCTGGCCTCTCTTTTTCCACTTGAACCAATCTCACTGCCCCCCAAACCTTTCAACCTCTCCAGCTCCAACTCTAGCCACCTTAGCTCGTCCTCCGAAAACTTGAATTGTCTCGGTATCTCGCTCAGAGACAAAGATTTTACTCCTTTCAGAAAAAGAGGAACTCTGTTTTCCAACCAAAATAACACTACCGCAGCAGGCTTTATGACCCTCTTCCAATAATCCACCAACACACCTGAATGAATCCTCCCCATCATCATCTTTTCTTTCTGACCCATCTCCTCCTAAGTGTGGTTAACTCCTTTCTCTACCCGAATCTGACCTCTGAAAGGGCTGCCCCGACTTTTTCTGCAAACAATCCCAAGCTATATAGCCCCTTTTTTCACAAATAAAACAAACAACACCAGGGTTTCTACTTTGTTTTCCGGGTCTACTAGGGGTATATTGCCCAGAACCACCCTGAGACGGCCAGGAACGGTTCCATTGGTTTCCTCGATTCTCATACGAACGCTAAAAATTACCCGAATCTGGTACTGTATTTCCAAAAAAAGGCACTCCACTTGGACTAAAACCCGAATGAACAGGCTGCTGAAAAAACTGCTAGTTGGGTAAAGGCCATTGCATTGCTTGATTTGACGCCAAACCACCAAAACTCCTTGGTACATTCATAAAATTCGAACCAAAAACTCCAGGCCCACTTCCCACTCTAGGATGCTTAAATCTTGCAGATTGTCAAGCACTAGCCAATTGCTCTTGAAAAAACGCCTCCATAGAATCATCATTTGAGAGATCTTTAATACCTGCAGCTATACCCCAACCCTCCTTATTTGCCACTCTCAATATAAAAGCTCTTGTAGCCGCCGCATCCCGGACTTTACCAATTCGGCCCCAATCCTTATTTACAATTGCACTATCCAACAACCTCCCAATTTTATACCACTTATCATACTCAAACTGATTTCTGGCCTTATTAAAACTTTCTCTCGGCCAATACTTATTCTCTTCCAACACGTGACCTGTCTGAACACTCCTCCTAATTTCCTCAACTGCTTTTCCTAAAGTTGCTTGCATCGTTTTTTCCAAAGATCTCTTCAAAGCAATATACTGATAATCAGGCGACAAATACTCTTGCGCCCTAACATTACGCTCACCCAAACCGAACCCCTTCTCAAAATTACCCCCATTACTCACACCCTCCAACGTAATACCCTTCCCATCCCACTGAATCTTATCCTGACCCCCAATCTCCACCTTTTCTTTACCCTTCGCTTTTTTCAACACACTTCCCGCCAATCTCTCAACTAATTCCTTTTTCGATCCCATCATAGATAAACCCTCATCACTACAAAACAAACACAATATTTCCACTAGCAACCGGTCCAAGGTACTAATCAAACCTTGTTGAGTTACTTCTCCTGAATCCTTATCCAAGCCATTATCAACGACTAATGAAGCCGGAAAAACCTCCCGAATGTCATTTTCATCTTCCACTAAAACCATCGAAGAAAACTCAAATTTAAAGACTTAAGGGTTTATTTAAAATTTACTTAAAGTTTATTTAAAGTTTATTTAAAGTTTATTTAAAGTTTATTTAAGGTTTATCAAAGCTACAGCACTTAAAAGTTCCTTAAGGTTTAATTTCGCTCAAGACCACATGATTACAAACGACGAAGCTAGACTTGCGTCGAGCTAGCAGCAAAGACAAAAGAGGGAGAACAAAAAAACCAACTCCTCTCCCTTAAAAAACCAATTACTATGACTTCATACTTACCTGCAACTTAAAAACATTCCCACACAATAAACAACTTAAACAAATCGAATAAACTGATACATCTCTCAATCAATCAAATTAAATCCCATCACAAATACATCATACTTAACGAACATCAGTCCCAGGTCGTGGGACCGGGTCACAGTCTCATGACAAATGGATGCCACGTGACTTCGTTCACGGCATCACATATTTTAGTAAGCCAGTTATTTTGCTTACTTCACTTTTTTGTCTTAAATAAATCCGACCTTTATTGATTTTTGATTGAAATCCAAACCCCAAAAAAACATGTCACTTCTTTTAGATCCTTGGTCAGGATTTTTGCTCTTGGATTTCCTACCCATACAAACAGATTATCATCAACTCTTTTTCTTCTTGGCTTTGCTATTACAAGCTTGTAGTTTATTATATTCGTGACTAAATTGGTAACAGTAAAGCGAGTTATGTTATATTTCAGTCATGGGTGATAATGGAATAATATGATTGGTCATTAATATATATAAAGGATAAAAAGAATGAACACAAAGCGTTTAAATATTATAGTAGTTTGATTTTAAACTTTACAAAGATAACACGATAGTTGATAATCGTCTCACTATAATTTGATTTTTATTTTAATTTTATTAATTTCTATACAAGAAATTAATAAATGGGGTCTTTGCCTTGAAAATGACCTTACGGTATCATGTACCGTAAGGTCATTTTCAAGGCAAAGACCCCAAATAAGTTTTTCGCACATTAGATTATAAAGTTGATCTAGAATCAAATTTAGGTGGGTAGATATGGATCTGCTCCAAATCACTCCACATGGGTCGACTCCACGTGGAGCGAGCCGGAGTATAACCTGGAGTAAGGCTTGCTCCATTTAATTTTAACCCAACCCACTCCATTAACAACCCTACTGGGGTACATCCAGTGTTGGGCAATTGGACCAACTTTGTTAAATTGGACCTATAAAATTGAAACAAATTCAAAGTGAGGGTACATCATATTAAGTTTCAGTCACGAGACTTTTTAGGAAGTATATATATTATATACAGTATGTATATATTTATGTTCTGCTTATTTTATTTTTATTTCACTTATAGCAATGACAACAGCTGCTAGACCAACTTTTGATCCAGCTCGTGGTTATGACAGTAAAGCACCAACATTACAATACAGTTCACGAGATCTTGCAGCTCACACAAAACTTAAATTTAGGTACTTATATTACTAGCATTTTCTTGTTTACTTTAGAATTCATTTTTAATCTTTATACAGACAAACAGGACAGCTTACAAAAGAAGAGCTTGAAAATCTTGATCTTAAAGAGGAACTCCTTAAGGCTGAAAGAGAGCACTTTGAAAAAAAACAAAGTGAACAGTTACGTGAAGCTGGTGCAGCTGGCGAGAATCAATATGCAGAAACTCGGCGTCGGTTATTGTTGGAAACTGCCGCTTTAGACAAGGACGACAGTGATGACGATAGTGATGATGATATTTCAAGGTACGAATAATATGGTTTATAATCCCGCCGTAAGCGCCTTTAACCGATCGTTAAGCAAATTGTAAATTTGGTGTTTAGTGAAGAAGAAGAAGAGGAAGATGATACAGCGGCACTTTTATTAGAGTTGGAAAAAATCAAAAAAGAGCGTGCAGAAGAGAAAGAAAGAATGGTAAGATATCTTTTTTTTTCTTTTAAATATTTGTTCTGTTACTTTTGAACTCTACTAATAAAAAATTTTCAATTAAAGGAGCTAGAAAAGATGGAATCCGCCGAAAGACAAAGACAAGAAGAGGCCATGAACGGAAATCCTCTACTTCGTAAGGACTTTAGTGTAAAAAGAAGGTAAGTTAATTGGATTTATAAATATTATATTTGTATAGCGAAATTAATTCAAATTTTATTTTTTGTACAAAAGATGGGATGATGACGTAATTTTCAAGAATCAAGCACGTGGAGTAGATGATAAACCTAAAAAAAGATTTATTAATGACACTCTTCGCAGCGATTTTCATCGAAAGTTTATGAATAAATACGTGAAATGATATGTGTATTATTTAGAGATGTGAACTGAATGAATATTGAACAGATAATATAAATAATCCACAATATTATTTTGATGGACGTCCTTGGGGTGTGGATTTTTTAATATGCTTCATTATTTTAAAAAACAATGTTCTTTATTATATCATTTCGTTTCTAGATTTACAAAACCAAGAAATTCTAAGACATTTTTAAATATATATAATCATTGGTAATTAATTGAATTTTTAGATAGGTATGTTTTTGTTTTATTAATACTTGCTAAATTAGTTAACTAACTATTTTTTTTTTCTATATAAAAAAAAAATACAAAACATGACTAACTCGGTTGACAAATTTTATACTGCATTTTTAAACTTTTTTTTGAATATTAAATGTTTTTTTTTTTTTGATATAATTCAAAAACCAGTCCGTATTTTTATGTGAAAAAAGGAAAATTTTACTAAAACACTAAAAAGTTACAAGAAAATACAACTATGAAAAAAAAAAATGCAAACATTATCAAATGACATGTTTACAAAATATTGAATATGGATTAGCAATGGTGTTTTTATAAATACATAATAAAAGAATTAAAAGAACATACATAATGAATATGTTCAGAAAAAAAATATATATATATTTCACACAAAAAAAAAAAAATATGCATGACACACGAGAACTTAGAAGGTGAAAAAAGTTTATAAAAAAAAAAAGAAACTTTCTACAGGTGAAATAAAAAGGGTTGAAATAAAAAATGAACATGACTACAAAAAAAAAAAAAAAAAAAATTTGTATATTTGTATGTATATACACACAAATGTATACATAATATTGAGGATTTTTAATAAAAAAATTTCGTTCCGGTACTTGACTTCGCGTGACGGATAATATATTAACTATCACTACAATAGGAAAGAAAAGCTATTTTTAACAAGGTGTTAAAAGAAAAAATACATATTTAGTATAGTATAAACAAGAGAAATATTGTTGTATGATACACCGATCTCCGCCACGCAGGTCTAAATCGAAGAAAAATTACACGACACGCGGAAATATGAGGAGTATAAACACACAGTAAATGATCCGACCTTCCTCAAAAATGAAAGAAAAAATTGTTTACAAATAATGGTAACTGTGTGTATAATCTCCGATACCAATCATACCCATATTTCCAAAATTGCCCAATCCATTAAATGGGAATCTGAGCATGTTCATATTGTTCATATTGAGACTGTTAATTGTGTTTAAGGCTTGCATCTGTTCACGGTGAAGTTTACCCTGAATTCGTTTACCATATGGTGTGTTGCGAATAGCTGGTAAAAGGGGTCGAATGCATTCTACCAACTATTTAATATAAAGCAATTTGTGAGATATTGTCACATTAATTAGAATTAAATAAGAATAATAAACATACTTGAGCACGTTGTATCGGATCGGCATAGTCGAGAGAAGTTTGTACAACATAATTTGCGTAAGAATCCCGTAATAACTTATCAAGTCTGTTTTTATTAAGCATTTCATCGATCAAACATTTTCGTGTCTCCGGTTCTGCAACTCTAATACACTATAAAGACATTATAGCTTAACAAAAATTCTGGTAATAATTTATCTCAATATGAGCAGGAAACGTCAATGTACCTTTTCCATAACGTTGGAGCTAAACTTCTGTACTGATAAGAGGCACACATTACCGATGAATTTACGAATCAGAGCATCTGTAAATCGACTATCGCCAAGATCTAAGACATATTGAACGACGTAATTACCAAAAGGATCCTATACATATATTACGAACCAAAATGAGTGATAGTTGCAATAATAATATTATTATATTATTAATAATATTAGTAATTTTTGTTAGAATTTCACAAGAATTTAGTAACTTACTTGTACTAAGGTGAGTGCATGAAATGTAATCTCAGTAACAAGTTGAATTTTTTGAGATTCACTAGCACGATCAATACATCGTTGAAGTACACAGCAACCGTGGCGATGCGTAGCAACTTCAATACAGTTTTTGCTTACTGCATTATAAATGAACTACAAAAAATTACAATGGTAAGATATTACTAATAATAAGATAAAATAGCATATATTCGAGGCTTACTTGATTTTCTTCATGACTCAAGCGGTGTAAACATTTTTGAATTACATGATTTCCGTTCAAGTCCTTGATCAGTGGTACAACATTAGGATTCAAAGCTACAATAACAATACGAATCTAGATAATTAAAAATATTGTGAATATATTAAATCGCATATACAAAAAAAAGACAGAAATAAATAAAGTAAAATAACAACCTGTGTTGGAGTTGATAGAAATTCAATCATTTTTTGGACAGCACGCGTACCGTGCATGTTTAGAGAAATGTTCACTAATTCTGGTGCCACCGTCTCAATAATTATTGTACGTTGATCATCATTACAATACTCAAGAAGCTTTTGGCAAAGATAGTTTCCAAAAGGATCTAAAACAATAATTTACCAAATAAAATAAACACGTTAAATTAATAATAACATATAAGAAAAGATAAATCTACTAACCTGTCATTAGTTCAACAAAGTGACTAAAAACTTCATTGAAAATCATACTAATGTATTGCTCATTCTTTTCTTCAAGTTTTTTTTGAAGATACCGACAACCGTGTTGATCTTTACAAAGTGAATATATCTCGCCGACCAGATCTTCCAGTAGAACTCCGGTAAACCTGTTGACTACAAACATAGACATGAAATTATAATTAATACTATTTCATAGCATCATTCGTTAGTATAATCGTTAGCAATACATGTTAGCATAATTGCCGGTAAAATGTAATACCTTCGAGATCACCACTTAACCGTTTTTGATTCATTTTAGAGAATGTCAAATTGTTAACATGCATCATGGATCTCATACCATTAACATTATTATTGAGTGCAGCATTTAAAGCAAAGTTCTGATTATAACCAAAACCATTTGATCCTGGTATCATATTAATTCCTCCCATACCAGTCACACCATATTGTCCATAGAAAGCAGTAGCATTATTCATTTGTGGTATGACGCCTGGAAATGCACCCATTTGAGCAGCGAGACCCATGTTTACCGGTGTTATTCCGTTAAATGTATGTGTATGTGCGTATTGACATCGATCACCCCATGAACAAAAGCCTTGTTGAAAAAAACGACAAATACCACTACCGGCAAGATCATTATTATTTTGCAATTGAATATTTTGAGATATTTGATTATCTGAATCCATAAATAAATCTCTCGCTGATTGACCATTCAAAGTTGTCGATCGACGACCGAACAAGCGAGTTGCACTAGCTAAATCAGGAGTTGAATAAGAAGTCGAAAGTTTTGGTATCCTTGGTTTAGTTGATGAACTTTCAGTCACAATATTGTCCATTTTTTTTCTATCGTTTACATAAGAAAATCCATTCGAACAACCATTATTTGAAGCAGCACTAGTAGTAGTGGAAGCGGCTACTGTAGATTTACTAGAGGCTTGATTTTCTGAGAATAAAGGAGTTAACTTGTCTAGCTGAGCACGTGATGTCGGACGATTTTCTAATAATTCGTCAGTTTGATGTTGATATGCATATGCCCAATCTACATTTAACATAGGATCTAATCCTCGATGACGCGAAGATGTTTGACGTAAAGGAGCAAGATCGAGTGCAGCAGAAGACGCGGACAACTATCAAGTAAAATATTAAATTAATATAAATTAATATGATATGAATAAGTAAAAATGACATTAGTTTAAATAATACAAGTCACTCTCGTTACAGTGAAGTCATCATTATATCGAGAGTCTATTAGTAAATTCATTATATCGAGAGGATTTTTATATAAACTGGTCTTCACTATAACGAAAGTTCATATAACGAGAGTGGCTTGTATATAATAATAATAATAATAAACTAACCATGCCAGGATAACTATCGCGACGAACCAATATCGGAAATTTGTCATCATCGGTGTGCATTTGAAGGTACCTACGAACGTATGATGATGATGCTAATGACGGATTTGCTAAATATAACAATAATAGAATCCAGTTAGAATAAAAGCCGGCCAACCAATTATTATTAATTTAACATTTAGATGTCGTACCATTCAAACCTGTCTCAGAAGTTTCACCATCATCATCGAGTAAAAAATTTCCATTAAATTGAGGGAAAAGTGATGCATCATTATTTGGTGCGTTAACTGATGTAGCATCAGACAAACGAACCGAATTTTTATGCAAGTTCGAAGTATTTTTTCCAATAGATGCTCGTATGAAATCTTTTCTATAAAAAGATAAAATCTTTTTAATGATTTAAGAAAATAGAAATTACTTTTAGTTAATTGTTTTTGACTTACTCAACGTTCTCAGAATTATCGTCTTTTGAATCAATATTTAATTTCCCTATGTCAGGCCATGATAGTTTTTCTGGGGTTTCATTTGAATTACGACGCGAATTTGGAACAGAACGAGATGATATATTTGATCTCTGTTGAATATTATGAGGCGATTCGGAATGGGCTGAGTTAAATTGGTTAGGATGAGACATGCTTGTATCCATTGAAGACTGGATTTTAGACATAGTATCGGATCGTGAATGAGAGTCATTTGATGTCAAAGAAGGTGGAGTATTTGGTGCGCTAGCACTTTGGACAGATGAGCAACCTCCCGCATGATGTTTTTCGAGCAAATCTTGCTCTTCTTTAAGTTGTTGAAGCTCAAGAATTTTCATCTGTGCTTCAAATCTTTTACGTTGTTCGTTTCGTTGGCGCTCGTGCTCTAGTCGTTTTTGTTCAAGTTTCTATCATCAAAATATCAGAAGATCAGCAAAAAAATAAATTAAAAATAAAATTAAATTAATTAAAAAGGAAAAATTATAAATTAAGAAAATAAATTTAAAAAAAAAAATTAAAGTTTAATAAAAATAAGCTTATAATTTCTTACAATATCAACTTCTGACGCCGGAGGACTTGACTTGCTCGCAGTCTATAAATAATAAAATAAATTGATAATATATAATAAATAAGAGAGCAAAATGATAATTATAGTAGTAACAAATAGTAATAAAATAGCAATAAATAGTAATAATAGTAATAGAATAATAATGATAATTGAAACTATTATCATAATAGATTATTTACGGAAAAACATGATTCTGTTGTTTGTTTGTTTGATTTACATTTACACAATACATAAGAAATAAGCCACTGACCCCTGTATTTGAATAATCTGAATCTCTCAAATTTACAGCGACAGCAGCTGCAACCAATAAATCCAAGGAACCATTTCGTTTTGTCTCATGTGAACTACGGTCAGTCAATCTTTCATGATTGCCATCTATAGATGAAGAGGATTGTTGACAGGGATGGGATTGTGTAGTGCTCATAGTATGAGATCCATTTAAAATCTGATGTTGTCGTTGTATGCGATGGGCATCTTGATTATCTCGTACTTCTGATGCAGATGATGGAATATTGTTGAGTGATGCTAAAAAAGCATGCGCTCTCGTATCAACGGTTTGAATTGATTTATTATAGTTTGATGTGTTGTATTCCTTAGGGAATAAGTTATGAGGGAAAACATTGCTAGTGGGAGAAATGGCGGCGACACTTGTTGGTTCTGGCGACATTTCAGGTGGAATACGGATATATTTTTGTACAACACTCGCCTATAAGTAAAAAGAAAAAATAAAATAAAACGAAGATGAGGTGGTATACTTGATTGTAAGCTTAATTTAATACCAGGGAACGAAAGTTTAAATATGACAAATATAGAATAGTTGGATTATTTTTTGTTTTGATATAAAGTTTGTATCGGCTTGAAGAATCGTTATTTTGTATAATAATCCTCAATAACACAGATATAAAAGAAATAAAAAAATAAAATAAAATAAAAAAAATAAAAAAAAAAATAAAAAATAAAAAACAAAAAAATAATAAATAAAATAAAAACTAAATAAAGATTAATAGTGTAGTAGTCGCCGCAACGTGGAAGATATATTTTGGTTAAGTGAAACGTAGAAATAAACAATACGATACGTCACAGAAAATGCGCATATTTAGTTGTTTTTTTTTTTTGTTTGGTTACGCCTTGTAAACTAGAAGTTCACAAAAGGTATGCATCCTGCAGACAAAGGTTTGTATTGATGCCGTAGTGGAGCGCATCGATTAATATTTCGTGCGACAACTTCAGATTTGTGCAAACGAAATATGCGTGGTATATATTTGTTTTTCTGAAAGAGAAATGTTGACAAAGTTCTACACATATTTACCCACCAAATAATAAACCCGCAAAGAAATTATTTAAAAAAAAAAAGAACGGCAACCAAAGGACAGACATGGGGTACCATTTCTACGGATGGAATCCAAATGGAGGAACGAAAGTTGAAGGGTCATAGCATAAGTAACAAGAACTTTACGATCAACTTACCCAAGATAGAAACCAAAAGGTGACCGTAGTAGTACCGATAAAGATATACACGTAACAAAAGAGGTTGTGGATTTATCCTGGTGTCCAAAAGAAACCAAGCGTTTGAGGATAAATTTGGCGGAAAAAAAAAGACAAGTCGCTTGATATATAAATACTATCTATCAGTACCAAGCAAAACTTGTTAAAACCTGTATTTATGAAATATAGAATATAGAGAACAAGTAATATCTGATTTGCTTTGATATAAATAATCAAATGAGATACCGTGATAAGTAAAAGGAAATATCGAAGCAGGAGAAACACTCAAGAGCTTGCCTGAAAGGGAGATATTTGATGGGAATGGTGACTATCAAGAGGAAAGTAGTGTTATGATTTTTATATATTGCTGATTAAAAAAATGGGCTGGTTTTTTTTTCAGTTGTATATATGCAGAGGATGCTTTGTCTATGCTGATTGGACAAATAAATTTGTTTCGGAGATTTCGGAGAGCAATTGAGGGAACGTCACTCTTCACGTTATATTAATATAAGTATAATAAATAAATTATATATATTTTAAATATCAATATATATTCGTGAGAATAGAAACTTGTAGAAACTTGTAAGAATGAATTCACAGTTAGAATAGTCTTTTTACAGTATAAATCTAAAGATATGTATATAGATATTATATAATATATAGATATGTATATAGATTTCAGAATATAGGTGTGACTTTGATCGAGATTGTTTTCTTTCACATGCTCCCGTCAGAAATTGGTGATAAGAAAGAAAAAAGTGATTATTTCGAGTTTTAAAATATGAAAACTATAATATAATAGGTTTCAGAAAATAATATCGTGCAATTATAAAAAAACGCATTGTTATAAATCCTGATAAATCTCGATTATTTTGTTCCACCATCCCAGTTCCATCTTCTCGAACGCAAAAAAGAATACTGGATGAATGCTACTTATTGCGATACATATGATAAAACGGTAACGTTAATGAAGTAATAGATAACTTTAACGCTAATGGATAACGTTTAACGTTAATGAATAACTTTGATGCGTCAATAACAGATAATAACGATAAGTGATATAGCAACTCTCGCAAACCGAAAGGGAAGGTTACTCATATAGGATTTTTAAGAACTAATGGATTTATTCATTTATACAAAACAAGATTAATGGCTTTTTTTTTTTTATTGATTGGTCCTCGGGTTTCAATGAGAATCCGGTGTTTTGGGGAGCTTTGTAATCGTTATGTTAGTATTCGACAGGCGCCAAACAAGTAACGGAGTGACAACAAGAACGAGTCCATGAATATGTTGTTGCCACAACGATGCCCGGCGCCAGTTTACCATCATCTCTTTCTAACTAAAAGAGTACTGCTATTTGTCTTTGTTTGGGCACGCGCATTAGAACTATCTTGACCACGAGATTTCCCCCATTTACTCTGAAAAAATATATATTAAAAAAAAACCCCTTTCATTCTTTCCTCATCTAGATAACGCCTCAGTCCGACCTTGCAACTGTTTACCAATTATGGTGCACGAGTCGCGGGAACAGCCGGAATTGCTACCTTAGCGCGAGGCTGCGTTTTGATGTTCTTTCAACTTATTTCTGTCACCGTTCATTTTCTTTCTCACTATCTTTTTTCGTACAACCTTTAACTATTGCTTATTTATTTATTATTATTTACTATAATAAATCCGTGATCAAAAATTCTTCTCTCACGCGATCAATTTATGCCGCAGTCGGAAATCACTGTTCCGCGGATATTCCTCCGTGTATCTGTTATCCTGTTCGGGATAACACGTTTAGAGTAAACAAACATAGAAGAGATCTTAACCCACGCGTCGTCGGGAAATTTTTTGTGCAATTGTTGTTTCCTATATAATACTGTAGTGCGACGAATAACAAAATATCCGCATAAAATCGCATATAAAAAGTGTTACTAAATATTGTATTAAGTTGTAGCAATTTATTGTTTTGCAGTTTTATTTTTCGTACATATCTGTATATTGTGACCTATCTACGTAGTACCTAATTGTTATGCTTTTTATATTTTTTCGGCGACTCATCGACATTCTCGTCGCTCTTCTTTACCACTCTGTGACAAAAAGTTTTCTGCGCCTTATTTTATGCATACATGCTATGTATGCTGCATAAAATAAATGCTGCATACTACTCTTTTTGGGTAAAGTATCCCTTTAAGAATTCCCGTTATTCCCCATTTTCTGGTATTATCCGGATGTTCAATGAACATTATTTTTATGTTGTTAATACTGTATTTGTGATTATTCGTTTTTTGAATAATTTGTGGAGTATGAGTTCGTGCTTGACAATCAAATCCACTAAAATTTTCTATTCTATTATTCCAATGTTGTATTTTCCCGCCTTCCTACGCATTGAAAGTTTTGCCTCCAAAAATGGCTTTTAAGTAAATGCGGCAAGTTCTATACTCTTATTTCGAGTGAAGATTACGATACAGACGTTTCTAATTATAGTATTTCTTATCACTTGTCACTATTATACTATCCATGTAAGTTATTTGTGAAAATCTGATCTTCTGACTCGTGTGGGAAAATGATATTCTCCGATGTGATTGTGCTCTGTTTGTTGACATCTCATCACATCTTTTCAATCAACTGTCAATCGTTGAGTTTATTCATAAATGTGATCTGTTCGATTATCACGTTAATCTTATACGTAGCGAACTTCGGATCATATATATACATATATTAAAATTTTTATTGTATATGTAGTACGTACTGTATATTTTTAAAAAAAAAATTATAATTGTTATTAACAAATATATATATTTATATAATATATATCTGATTTATATTGTATATACGTACGTATAAGCGTTAAATTTTAAAAATTTATTTAATATACGTATATAATATATATATATATATATATATAACATATATAGCACATATACAATATTTTTTTATAAGAATTAGTTTATTTGTACATGTAGCCGTATTTTATAATTTCTATAACATAATTTTACTAAGTAACCCTGTTGTGTAACTAAGAAAAAATGCTTCTCTCATAATTTTACTTTAACTCTAAATTTAACTCTATTTCTAATTCTAACCCTAATCCTAATTTTAAGCAGTATATAATTTTTTTTATAAAAAATGCGGCTATGTGTAGTTTATAGCTATATACAAATTAATTAATATATATATACTGTAATACTGTATATATATACTGTATATTTATATTATTTTAATTTAAATTAAAAAATAAAATAGATTTAATTTTAATTTATAAAAAATAACTAAAATTTATTTTAAATATATAGCCAGATCTCTCTAAATACATGTTATTGAGACTAGCTCTAGCACATTATTTAGAAAGGTATTGTATTTAGAAAGATAAAAATCTATAAATATAATATTAGTTGGGCTCAAAAAAAGATACTATATATATTTAGAAAGATATTGCATTTAGAAGGGTAGTATTTAGAGAAATTTAACTATATATTTAAAAATAAGAATTATATTATTATAGTATTGTTACAATGCTACAGTATGGCTTTTTTGTAATTACATAGTATACAAGGTCACTTAATATATAGATATTGCTATTAGAATATATACAGAGTGGATGTGAAGTATATTTAAATCTCTATAGTAAAAGGCAAATAGTTCAGTATAGGATTTTTTTTTTTTTTTGTAGTAAGGTAACCTCTTTGGTCTAGTAACTTTTTATTGAAGTTATTACGATGTTTTATAATGTAATTACAACGATGATACATCAAGCTATACATGCACTTTTGGTATCTAATTTAATTAGTCTACCCAAGATATTAGTGCTATACTAAGGGTTTCACACTATCTGCCATACCTGCATCCCAACTATGGGGGTACTTATTTAAACCATCTGGTTCTAACTACCACCACTATCCTCTAACCTATTGATATTACTTACTATTAATATATAGATTTTGCTTCTATCCAATTTGGATTTTGCACACTACCTTAGAACTTACTAATTTAAGCTAGTCTATTCTTGAGATAAACTTAACAAAGTGGTACACATCCCACATATATATTCATTTGCATGTTTCTCTAATTAGTATATATTGGCTTGCCATTCTGTATATGTATCTCACGCCACCTTTTGAAATGCTGCCATTCTACAGACGTTTCTCAAGTACTAACCTTTCTAATTAGGCACTTATTATGTACTCTCTGCTTTTATTCAGTTTATAACAACTCCAATATTTATATTTAAACCATTTTCTTACCTGGATTCTTTATCGGTCTCTCCTTTACTTCTAGCCAGCAACCCAGAATGGTCGGTCTGCCTAGGCTTTAGATATCTGAAAGACATTTTCCTCTTGGTTTATACTTTTAGAGCATATGGGGCTGCATCAATTAAAACAAGAATTATGGCTTTTTTTCTATTTTGAGAAAATCATGTTTAAAATTTGGTGTAATAATAACAATGCCAATCTATTATTAGTATAATCTGTTTAATCGACATTTGCTAGCCAATCATACAAGTCCTTTTCTATGACTCTGCAGCAGTGATCGACAACCGAATAACCAAATTCTAATTTTAGTTCATATTTAATCATATACAACATTTTAAAAAGTAGGCATCGACAAAAATTTTATTATATAAATCGATGCTTTAAATGTCAAATTATATAGAAGAACGTCTACTCTATATGATAGTATAGCTATAATTTTGTAAAAAATACCATAAGCTTTGTTTTAATTGACGCATTCCTATATGCTATTTTTCTTTGATGCGACAACCTGGCAGTTCAGCTAGTGTGTACTTTACCAGCGAACCTGATCACTTGGTTCTCTAATCTCAGGCCCTGATTCAAATTTAGCCCTCTTGTAGTATTGTCAAAGATTACTGCTACTTCTAAATTTGGAACTTGCCAAATAGGTTTTCGGTTATACCAATTCTTCAGATTTATTGTGCCAAAGCTCTTATTACTAGATAGTATGACTAAAGTTACAGATTTAGTTCTAGATCCAACTAATAAGCATAGCCATTAACCGAACACAGGCCTATTTTTCAAATATTGTTGCCAGTGGAATTTGAACTCTAGACCTGCTACTTGGAAAAGGTGACGACTAGACCACTACACTAAGTCATCACACTTCTTTCAATATAGAATTGTATATTTTTAACTTTTATTATTTTATTTATTAAAACAAAATGATAATCTTATCTATTAGAAGTTTTCTAAAGAGAGTTATATATTACAAAAGAAAATTTATTAGACTAATTTATGAAAAAGAGATAAGAAACTATAACTATATACTTATTAGCTACATGTTATTTATCTATATAAACTTTGTATATTTGTTTAAAACCTTGTTTCAAACCTTAACAAGAAGAGATTAATACTTTTTTTAGTGCTTTTAGATTCAGTCTAGATTTGGTCTAGTTTGGGTTTAGTTCAGGATTGAACCAGACTCAGACTCTAAATTTTATTAGTTTCAAACTTCAGACCAAACTCAAACTTAATTATGAGTCCAGTTTAGGTCTAGTTTAAAGTTTGCAAACTAGTTCAAGTTCAAATATATATATATATATATTAGTACTGAGCTAGTTTAAACTTTGGTCTGAAGTTTGCAAATATCCAGTTCAGTCCAGTGATGGACAATCACATTTGATAACTATGATGACTTAGATAACTTTGTTACTAATCATTTGTCACTCTAAAAATTAAGTGACTAGTTACTTAAATAATTATAAATTCCAAATAAGTATACAATACTTATCCGGCAATTTATAATCATGGCCCGATTTTTCCCCCCTCTATATATAGATTTTAGATCTAAAAAAATGATAATTAAATAAAAAAAGAAATTCCTTTCTTACTTTTTTAATGATAAAAAAAAAATCTATAGGCGTTACTTTTTTTTTTTAAAAAAAAATAAACTTTCACTTTATATTGTAAAAGCATACTCCTAAGAATTTTTTTCTAATGCCCAAGCGAAAAACTAGAGCTAGTAGATTCAAGTCGAATGCCATTTCATCTGGAACCAGTAAAACGAAGAAAGATGACATTTCAAAAGTCAGCAATAAGAAAAAAGTTGTCTTAACTACGAATAGTAACCTTGCTTCAACTGCGAGTAGTAACTCTACTCTAACTATAATCAGTAATTCTAAACCAAGCGTGATGACTAATCCTGAAACAAACGTGATGAGTAATTCTGAGCAAAGCGTGATGAGTAATTCTGAGCCAAGCATGATTAATAATGTATCCAGTATTGTAAAAAAAGCTGGTCCAAGTGTTAAGAACAATAACGCAAAGGTAATTTTTTTTTTGTTGGTTTTTTTTTTAAAAAAAAAATATATAAGTACGTATTTATTAAAACAATATGCACAAAATTTTAGCGTATTAAATATACAGAACCTTCATTAGAGGATCTTGAGACTGTTCGTGAAAATGCGAGGGTTGAATCAACATATAAAGCGACACAAGTTTGGATCAGAGCACTTGAAGAGTTTCGGTCCGACGTAGGTTATGAAGGCAAGATCGAGGAGATTAACTCAAAAGAAGTTCTTGAGGATCAAATTTCGAAATTTATATGTGCAATGAAGCGTAAAGATGGTAAAGAATACCATACAACATCAATTCGTAATTGCATGGCTGCAATTTGGCGCCACCTCAACCAGTATTCTGTAATGCAGAAGCCGATTGAA
>CAJVPY010000267.1:0-30396 GCA_910591965.1 Dentiscutata erythropus | reverse complement strand
TCCTGCAATTTTTATTGGCTCCGAGCCTAATTTTTGTAGATCCTTAGCCCGGGATTTTCTTGACATAAGGGAATCCATTTAGGATAGGTTTTGCAATCATTAATTAAATTATGTGACACGACTTCGGGGTCTGTCCTGATTAGGGTGAGGGTTCTTGGGCATGCCCCCTTGTGCATGCCATTGCATGTCTTTAAGCTAAAAGGCGTGCCCTTTTATTTGATATTTAAAAAAACATATTCTTCTGTTGGTCAATATTATAATATTAACTGTTTCTACGTACAAAAATAATGTTGGTATGTATTTACTTACAGAGCATGCCTCTAGCCTCTGGGCATGCCTAAAAAATTTCCTGTCCCTCACCCTGACTGATCCTACGTACGTATGTACTGTTACACTCAAACTATCTCTTACAAGTTTGATGCAACGAATTTACTTTAGCGACTGCGATTAATAATAACCACTGTATTTATGCTAAAATAAAATATGTTAAGCATTACAGAGGATTTAGTTGGTTTGTAGTTACAAAAAGAGGCAAACGGCTAAATGTATATGATGATATAAATAGTCGTTACAATAGAGTTTTCACTTTATTTAATTAATGTGTTCGAGACAAACTATCGATTCGGGGTAACAGGACTATTTATACACTGCTATTACATTTACTAGCTATACCATTTCTACTTTATCTACTAACTATACACGATATAACATATCTAATACATCCAATAGCAATAATAAATATAAAAGAAACAATATATCTTTAAAAAATAATAGATCTATCAGAACTAGTGGAAATCTTGGCATTTGCGGTCTTTACGGTACAGGTAGAAGCAGGCCTACCGAATAATTGATTGTGAAGGCAATTAATTGCAATTATTTAAACTCAATTAATTGATTGGTGGCGCAGCCACAATTTAACAATTAATTGCAATTTTTGCGATAAATGATGTACAGCCGATTCTTCATATGCCGCAGTTTGTAAATGTGATAACTAAATGATCTTGACGTCAAAATTACAGGCAAAAAAAAGGTTATTATATATGATTTTTAATAAAGAAAAAAAAGCCTATACGATTAGATACATAAAAAAAAATTCTATACGATTAGATAAATAAAAAAAAAAGCCTTTACGATTAGATAAATAAAAAAAAAGCTTTTATGATTAGATAAATAAAAAAAAGTTTTTATGATTAATAAAAAAAATAATAAAAAGCTTATACAATTAAGAAAAAAAAAGCGTAAAAAGAAATTGAGCAATCATGTTTATTTTTTAAAATAAAACATAATAGTATTACAATGAGCGTAAAAGTTTCAAATAAATTCTATGTAGATGCTTTTTTTCGACCTGCAAATGATGGCAAGTATCACTGTGATTTATGCCCTTCCGGATCACAGCAGATAACCCAAAAAAAAGGAACAGGCTATACTAATTTAATAAACCATTTAGAGGCGAAACATGAAAACTTTAAGCTGATTTACCAACAGCGAATTGAAAATATCTCTACATCAAATTCAAATATGCTTAACTATAGTGCAAGTGTGCTCAATATTTTTAATTGGGTGAGCCTTTTTGTAAAGTATCAATTACCTCTCAATGTATGTGAGAATCCCAATTTTATCTTACATACCAGTCTTTCGAAATTAGACATTTCTATAGTTGGCAAGTATATTAGTAGTTTGGCAGATATTGTATGGGAGAGAGTAAAAAATATTTTACCAGAAAAGATTGGAATTATGTTTGACAGATGGACGAATAATGGTATTCACTTCGTTGGGATGTTCGGAATTTATCAAACTGTTCATAAGTCTAGGAATTTGGTTTTATTGGCATTTTCACCCTTTGAAGATTGCACTACCCAAAATGCAAATGCATATGTTAGGTTTTTTGAAGATGTTTTAGAGTTGTATGGCAAGAGTGTTGAAAACATTCTTTTCTTTTCTGGTGACAACTGTAGTACAAATCATAAAATAGCTAGTGGTTTGAATCTTCCGCTTGTTGGATGTGCATCGCACCGTCTAAATTTGGCTATTAACGACCTTATTAGCTCTTTGTCTACTCTCATAAATCAAATTCGTGCAATCGTGTACATGATGCGGACTTATAAGAATCGTGAAAAACTTGCAAAGGTGATGCCATTGAAACCTATATTGGACAATGCAACACATTGGATGAGTGTTATGAGAATGATTGAAAGGTTTAAGGAACTTGTTCCCCACGTTACTCAGGCCAATAGATTTTTGGGTCAAGAATTTATTTTATTTTATTTTTATTTTTCAATTTGATTAATTTTATTTATTTTTTATTTATTATTATTTTTTTTTTGTATATTTTTATTTTTTACAGGCCGTGATATTTCGTTAGTTGAGCAATTGGATCTTGACGAAGTAGATTGTTTAATTAAATGGCTTAAATATTTTTCAGAAGCAACTAACGACTTACAGAGTGATTCTATAAATCTAGATGATGTTCGTGCCTACTTTGATCTGTTAATAGAGGAATGCCCAGAGTTAGAAAATCAACTAGGAAAACATGCAGCGATAATTCATGACCCAGCTTTCGAAAAGGCTGTAGTCAAAGTTTTACGCAAACAGGAAGCCATATTGACATTAAGTGAAAAGCAAAAGCTTGAAGCATTTATTGTTGAGCAATCAATTGTAGAAGAAAGTCCCTTGACTATGAAGGAACGAGTTGCGAAAAAGCGCAAATCAGAAGAATAAATATGAATATCATTCCTCCTACGTCTAATGTGGTGGAACGTTTGTTTTCGCTTGTAAAGTATTATTATACAGATTGGAGAAAGTCTCTTGACCCATATACCTTGGAAAATCTTCTATTGCTAAGAGTAAATGGTAAAATGTGGTCAATTCAAGACGTTCACCAAATTAAACAATAAATTATAACCACCTTTGTCAATTTTTAAAAATAATTTAACTTACTCTATAAATAAAAAATGAGCTTCTTTGGTTTTAAATTTCTTCGATTAAAGCATAATATCCTTCACAAATATTGATTCACTAGTTTGATATAGCGATAGGATAAACATTAGTTTAGAACTGAATAAACATTACAATATCAATATAAACCGTATTTAACCTGGTCGAATTGCTTTTTCATTAAAAGAAAGTTTATTAAGCGAAAGGTAAAGTATAAAATGTATATATATACAGTTATAACGTCGAAAAACCACTATCATTATAACTCAAAAGTATTTTGGCCCTTAATTATAAAATTTTCAATATTTGGGCCCTTGTGCCCTTTATTTAACGGAAATTTTAATTACCGTATTGTTACTAATAATTGTTAACAAATTGTTACAATAACTTTTATATTTAAAAATTGCAATTAATTGTAAATTAATTGTTTGTTTGGACAATGCCAATTAAAATTAATTGTGATAATTTAATTGCAATTCAATTTTCGGCACCCCTGGGTAGAAGTATTCTTCCAAAAATTTTTGTGATATATACAAACTTTTCCAAATATTTCCATATTACTGTATTATAGTGAAACCTCTGTAAATGCATGCTCGTGCATTTAGAGAACAATAAGAAAAAGTGCATTTATAGGTGTCATGCATATATTTGGGCCAGAGGTTGAGCGTGCATTTATAGAGGGTGCATTTATAAAAGTTTCACTGTATCAAATTCTTTCAGTATCTCATTCACAAGTAATTTAAACGGTTGGAAAATGTTTAGCACTTAGAAAACTTGCATATCACACCAAGGATTTGTAATAAAAATATCCTGAGCCGTTTCCGCTTGTACACATATGGATCAGGGTATTTTTGCTAAATACCCGTAATATTGATATAGTGATCGGGGTATATTTTGAAAGAATACTTGTCAAAAGGTTTAGTGTTCTGCGCATATGCATTACAGCATTACGAAACGTGAAACTAGTCACGTGATTGGACGGCATGTTTGTAGGGATGTTAACAGAGCTTTTTTTAAGTGTCTATTCAATAACTACATACATGATATTTGAATAGATATAGCAAGAGCGGTTTTCAATTTATACTAAAATGTGAAATTTTACGTGTACATACGTACATTGAATTCCATTAAACCAACTATACTTCTCTCATCATATTTGAGTCTAGGTCTGATACTTATTCGACTTCTGGGGCTGACCGAACGTTTAACAACCCTACATGGATGGCGTTGAGATCTCGTGACATGAATGTATTATTGGGCGATTTTAATGTCTAACAGCTAAGTAATCCGTTATATGCATACGGTATACGAGTATACTTTTTACCCGATTTCAACCATTTCGAAAACAGTAATAACACGTCATTCTTAAACTATAATTTTAGAAAATGCTATTTGTACTATTTTAAACATATAAATATATATAATCATATTGAAATGCAAATTTTGTACGTAGCTAAAAACTAAGATTTCACAGAAGTTTTGTTATCACCTTTTAAAGCATTACTTAAATGAACAAGCAAGTGACTAATGCATTTAGATTAAATCTCGGAAGAAACTTTTTGTTTTTTTTTTTGCCAAAACAGAAAGCTCGTTTTTTTTTTTTGAATAATTTAAGATAGGATTTTTTGCAGGACTGAATTTGTGCTGTTATGTTGAATCTCTAAATTCGAGATAATCAAAATTAGAACTCCTAGAAATTTGATCACTCACATATTTATGTTAACAGATGACGGGCATAAAATTAATCTGTTAAAACGACAGACTACAATTTTAGTAAACCAGATATATTATCGCTGCTTTCAATTTGTTGGATTGTGAATCCTGAGTCCCGTGATAACAATATGGGAAATTACTATAACGGTTGACTGAGAGAGCGACGCCCGCTACTAGAAGTTATGTGGATTGAATGATATGAGGTTTTCTAAGGGCATAGTAATCCTATAAGGCGAATTAATGAAGGTGTGAACTTAACGTTAATAATGGAAACGAAGTTCTCCTGTTTATTCTACATTTTGCAAGACAACACGTTTAGGAACCTACTTTATAACGTCAGAGGCTTCACGCTATCGTGTCAATATGCACACTGCCTCATGTGGGGCTTTAACAATCACCATACTAAATTAGTTAGATGGTCAATAACACCAAAAAGGTAAGATCATAAAAATAATTTATTACATTATAAATCTGTTATATTTTTTAGAACGGTTCTAATAAGACCAAAGCTTAATATTAAAGACGATTTTCGAATAATTAAAAATGCTATGTACTGTAAAAGAGTGGGTGTTCTATCATCCAAGTACGTACGTAAGTCAAAATTATGCGACGTCATAAATGAAAATCACCAATTAACTTTTTTTTTAATAAAATCTTATGGTCGTCTTCTTCGAAAGAGAACATATAAATAATATGTTTTTAGATTCTTTGAGATGTGCTCCATAATGTAACAGTCATTTTCCCACTATATATGCACGCTCTATAAATGCACCCCATGTCTCAGTTCCAACTAATAATGACACTTCTAAAATTACTCTATAAATGCACACCCTCTACAAATACACACTTAATGGTCGGTTCCAAGGAGGATGCATGTATGGAGGTTTGACTGTAGTTGCAAAAAACTATCAATGACATACTTTTTTAATTTTCATGATACAATCAGGTTTTACAACTAGTTTTACTTTATTTCATATAATATATGTTTGAAAAAAAGGCTCTGTAACGTTAACGTTAAAGAGCATAGAAATCTACTCGACAACTATTTTCCCAACATAACCATTTCCCCACAACCATTTCACCGAAATTATTTCCCCGAAATGACCATTTCCCCAACAATTACGTCATGTTGGGAAAGGTCATGTCGGGGAAATGGTTATGCCGGGGAAAGAATTGTCGGGAAGATAGCTGTCAGGGAAGTGGTTGTCAGGTAAATGTCTGTAAAATATTTTTTCATATGAATATTCTCTTTTTTGATGAAGATAACGCTAATTTCTATTTTAAAAAAAGGTTAACGTTACTTACATAATTTTGATTTACTTGGATGATCGAACACCCCAGTAAAAGAGCATCATTAAACGAATTCCACAAATATAACTAATATAGGTGATATATTGTGATCACGGGACTAATGAGGCTAGCTCACAAAAAATAAATAAATAAATAATAATAATAACAATAATAACAATAATATATAGTAATAATTATCAATCCTAGAGTTCCAATCCATTAAGCATTTATCCGGATAATCAGATTATCCGGATATCTGAGCGTTCAATAATAAGATATGGATAAACGGATGACGGGTTGGAACTCTAATAAATCGAAAACAGCGATAAATTAGCGTTTTTTTTCACTCTCTTTGAATTTTTTCATATTAACTTTAAAACTACTTATTAAGTAGAAATTGATTCTCTTAACATTAAAATTTCATTGCAACTTTATCAATTTAGTCCTGATATGAGTACAACAAGAATGAATGCAAGAGCAGTGTAACAGTAAAGGTTCGCAATCTTAAGCTTTACTACACTAACCCGTATTAAACTTATATTATCACAGAGTATTCAATTACA
This sequence comes from Dentiscutata erythropus, assembly GCA_910591965.1. NCBI lineage: Eukaryota > Fungi > Glomeromycota > Glomeromycetes > Diversisporales > Gigasporaceae > Dentiscutata > Dentiscutata erythropus. Next base: position 23,896 of record CAJVPY010000267.1, on the reverse strand, counting down.
GTCGCACCCCTCTAAGTGCACGCCCTCGAGACCATAGTAAAAAAAAAAGGAAAAAAAAGGGCAAAATATGCACTTAGAGAGGGTGTGCATTTAAAGGGGTTAAATTTATAATCGTTGTATTATTTGGGACCAAAAGGGGTGTGCATTTAGAGGAGTTTTTCATATACCTGCGCTTATGGAGTGTGCACTTAGAAGGGTGCGACTGTATAATTTTGTATAGTTAGCCAAGCCATATATGGAAACTCTATCACCATGATAGATTTTCCATAGACGGCTAACTGTACACAAAAATGTAAAAAGTCCGATGACAGGCTTTTCCTTGACGGTACTATGGAGTTTCAGAATTAATGATTTGACGTCCGATTTCATTCAGATAAAATAAGTGACAAAAGAAGCGACGTATCATATTTTTATTAATGTACTTATTTACATAATCGCTTACCTGTGAATGTTATCAAAAAAAAAAAAAGAAGCTAATATTATCACTGGCTACGCCTATTTAATTTTTGATTCGAATCTAAAAAAGGAAATAGCATCTTTTAAACACCCACTTATTTTTGAAAAAAGTTAATTCGAAACCCCCTATTATTCATCGGATCAGACCTTTTACTATTTCATATTCATTTTAGTAATAGAAAATTTTGTTGGTGAGAATGATAGTAACGTGTCTTTCAGGAAATTGTACGTACGTACATTTCTAACAGAATCATTCAGACTATCAAGCAATTCTTTGGTATCACCTGTTACATTGAAAGGACGCGTAGTACTAAAAAAGGTAACTCTGTGATTTTAAATTCATTTGATTGGTCAATTTGATTATAATAAAGAGTTGACAAATTAAGTCAAAGATATTCAATATACGAGTAAATAAGTTATATTACAATATTAGCCAAGCTTTACTCTTTATTGATTATGTATTTTAAATATAGTGTACAAGCTGTTTAGTCGCATCAAATATTTTATATTTTATATTAAATTTGAAGTTTTAGAAGCTTTTTCTATTTTAAACTTAATTGCAAGAAAAAATCAAAGACATATGGTAATGACTGCCAAGTTTTTTCTTGCTACGTATGGACAAATACACTCATTACTTTTTTTTTTTTTTTCTTTATTTATCTGTTAATTAACAGTTACGCATTTGTATTTATTGAACAAAAATTCAAATTTATGGCTAGTTAATTAATTTAAATAAAACAAATATCTGATAATATTATTGCTCTCAATTATATTCACCACTATGCTCCAGTTAACAATTGGGCGGTTTATAAAAACATCTTTTTTAGCTGATTGTTTTACTTCCAAAGTACGTACTGTACGTACGTCGTACACAAATCTCTTTACGACTATTTTTCTTTGTTGGTGAAACGTTACGTTTTTGAAAATTTGAACTAAATATTTATTGCGAAATGATTCTGATTAGCAGATCATATGAAAGTCCTTTATGAGTTATATGAGTTTTAAAGATAAACTTTATAAAGTTACCTTTTTTTGTTATTCATCTTGTCACGCATAGAAGATCGGTAACGTGATTCTTGCGGTAGATGAATTACAAAATATGATCAAATTAATCAAATTGCAATAAAGATAAAATCATAACGATAAGTACATATGTATGTATCAGACCCATGATATTAATCGGAAAATTTATAGGGACAGTTTTGAAAGTAGGTTGTTAACGTTAAGTATATTATTAAAATAATGCGTGAGTGCAGTATACATAATTACTAACATAGTTGGTGAATTCTGCCAAGAAGTCCAAGAAAAGTAATCACAGATATGGAAATGATCGCCTAATGCCAAGATGATATAGATGAGAAATGTAACGCTAAGAGATGACCTCCGATAAATTTTGCTCCGAAAATCAAACAAAGATATATATATATATATATATATAAAGAAATCACTCGTCTTTAACATAATTTTATTTGCTTCTATGCATAATTTGTGATTATGCTTGAGAGATTTAAATAAATGAGACATTTTGAAAATCTAGGAATCTGACATTACTTTCTCTTGAATAGAAAAAAAGAGTCAAATTGTCATTAAAAGTAAATAATCATAAATATAGAAATGTCCTCTCTAAAATTAAAACGAACCTTAAAGATAATCTTGCTGCCGAAATATGTGATAATTTTTATAGCATCAATGTTTATGTGCACGATCTATATATTTTCAATAACAACCTCGTATAATGCAGCAGAAATTCCAAATTTTCTTTCAGTACCAGATCATAAACAAATTTATTCACCCTTCCTTTGTAAAAAAGAACCGTGGGTAGAAAATTATTCACCCTTCCTTTGTAAAAAAGAACCGTGGGTAGAAAAATGGATTAGTACAGGTACCTTTGGATCAAGTGATTCAAAAAATGAATCAAAAAATGAATCAAAAAAACAAGGATTTTGTGATAAGGCACAATTTGACATTGTATATACATGGGTGAATGGTAGTGAGGATAATTATAAAGTGATGCAAGAAACCTATGTAAAGAAATTAAATTTAAGAATTCCAGAACATTATTATCGTGATTATGATGAATTACGTTATTCTATAAGATCTGTTGAAACATTTTTTAAGGATTATATAAATAAGATTTATATTCTCGTCACGGATCTTGAAAATGGAACAAAGCAGATTCCCAGTTGGTTAAATACAACTTGGATAAACCCTAGAACCGAAGAGCCAAGAGTTGAAATCGTTAAACATACTGATGTATTTACCGACAATACTGTATTGCCAACTTTTAATTCTTTGGCAATTGAAAGTCAAATGATGAATATTCCAAATCTTTCAGATCAAGTACGAGTATTATTAATTTAAATCTATTTATAAGATTTTTTTTTTTTTATAAAATAAAATACTTTATCACTAAAGTTAGAACAGGTCATATATTTTAATGATGATTTATTTTTAGGAAGATATTTAACTCCAAGCGATTTTTGGTCTCCATTATATGGCCATGTATTTCACATAGAATCACAACTGGTTGTTCCACCCGACCACGATTGGTTGCCAATTCAACCTGGTGAATGGTATGCTCTGCGTCATACTAATAAACTACTGAGTAAGTACTGAGTAAGCAATTATATGATATAACTAATCTTGTTACCCGAAAATTTATGGCAGTTTTTTTATCATGTGAAGTCAAATTATACAGTATAAATAACATTCACTAAGAATTTTAAAAGTGACCAAAACGTGATAAAAAAACTATTTGATATTTCTAAGTATGAACTTTTAATTATTTTTTTTTTTTGTTTATTTATTTAGGTCAAAGGTTCGGTTTTCGACACAGAGCGTATGTTTCTCACTCAACTCACATCTTTTCAACGTCAATTTTAAAAGAAATCGCCGCTGAATGGTCAACAGAATTTCATGAAACATCATCTCATCGATTTCGTGGAGAACAACGTGATATTCACACAAATTTTTTATATACACATTATGTTATAGAAAAACATCGGGAAACTTTATTAAAAAGTTTTTTAATATGGAAAATGGATAAGAATCATAATGGTCATTGGGAATTAACAGAACGCCAAGAAATCTTAAAAATTCTTGGAACCGATGAAGTTCATAGAATTGAACGTAAATCATTAAGTAATTATTCAAAAACTCTTATTGATGCAGATCTTTTTCATCCATATGAAACAACTTATTCTTGGACAAGTATGGATGGATATCCTATTTGGAATTCTCGACCAAATTTATATGATACAAAATGTATAATAGATTTTGATAATTGTTTTGGAAAAGACTTTATGAATAATAATACCGATAGTATTCCTATAAATAAGATTTTTCGTACGCTAGCTTTTGATAAATATCGATGTGGCGATTGTATAATTACAAGAGTTCTATCTTTATCAGGCGAATTGGGTTTAGAAGCATTCTTACCAGAATCTCCTCCGATAGTAGAGGAAAACAATAAACTAAAAGATAATAATCTCACGAACGATAATCTCACGAATGATAATATCACGAACAATAATCTCACGAATAATAATCTCACGAATAATAATCTCACGAATAATAATCTCACAAATAATAATAGTAGTTTTCAGGAAGAGGCAAATTTTAATTACCGTGAACACGCTGTAGAACAAATATCTCGTTTCAATTATGTAATAGGCGATATCTCATTTGAATTCGTAATGCTTAAGCAACCATATCAAAGCTGGCTTTCATTAAATAATATTATGAATAAGAACCCCTCAATATTTTGTTTAAATGATGATGTTGAAGGAAATAATCCTATTATTAAAAAATATGTAAAAAAATTTTTGAGATTATATTTTCGTCAAGATAATGAATATGAAATTGATGGTTGGGAAAGGAAAAAAAATTTATGGCGGAAATTTAGAGAATCTGTGTTTGGTCAAGATACGAGGTTTTAAATAATATGCTATATAGAAAATAATTAATTTGTTATTACTTTTTTTGTACTGTATTATAATTATTTTCTTTTACAATAAAATACACGCATACCGGTACATACCGGTACATACCGTACGTACTGTACGTACGTACGTACGTAAGCAAAATATTCGGTAATTGTATTACATAATTTTTACTCCTTTTGGTCTTATATCGGTGAAAATTATTTAAGCATACTTAACGTTAAGTAAAAATCCTATAAATTCGGTAGTGTACTTGTTCAATCAACATCTATAACCTCAATTTTTGAAATATGCCTTCAAAACTTACTTGTATATTATACCTCGAACCTACACACTCTTCCCAATTTTATCAAAGTATTTTAAAATTTTATGATCAATCTTTAAAATTATTCGGTCCAAATAATGCTCATCAATATGATCCACATATTTCCATGACTGGTTTTTTTACTTTATATGACAATCAAAGAATTATTAATGGTAATATTGATGCAGATTATGAAAATTCAAAAGAATATATATCTGCTTATAAAAAACTTGATCAAATAATTCAATTTATAAATAATTTTCTTAATAATAATCATAATATTACCTATCCACTCGTTAAAGATATCATTATTTCAATGTCTAATTCTCTTTTAATTTCTGTACAAGTATGTCAAGAAATGCTTGATCTTGTAAATCAATTATCTCAATTATCTTTTGATGAATCAAACTCAAATGTATTATTAGATAATAGTACTAAAACTATTATTCGCCCAAAACAAATTAATCATTTTTCTTTGGCTTATAGTGATGGTCTTTTGTCAAAGAATACAATGAAGAATTTAGAAAGTATGGCGAATAAAATTATTGTATTTGATGAGGTGAAACAACAAGAATGTGGTTGGGATATTGTTCTTTATGAAAAAATTCATCATAGTACTAAATTAGAAGAAAAACACGTTCTTAAAGAAATTAAAAGGTGGAATATATTTTAACTTAATTTTAATTTTTTACTGATAATTTTTTTAATAAAAATAACATTTAGAAAGTTTAAAGATAATATATTTGGAAGTGCTAATTATTATTATTATTATTATTTTAAATCATGTAAGATTTTTTTCATAAAATTACAAATAAAGGAACGATAACAGGTGACCAACCGATCTAATCGTGTTGTCACACTCGAACTTCACATCATAAAAATTCAAGGGACGTGTTGATTATAGTATGAAGATTATGTGATTTAGAGATGCAAATATACGACTTAACAAAGGGATTTTAATAAGACTTTATCGAAAGAGGCAACAACTAAATGTGTATATGAAGATGTGCGATTTTTCCACCAAATTCATATCCCAATCAAATTTGTATATTTTGGACCATCGTTGATATCTTGATATCTCATGATTTTGGTATCATTTAGATCTTCTTGTTGAAACGAATAATATCAAACCCATCAAGATTTGATAACTAGACCACGACTGATCAAAATATATGAATTTGATTGAGATACGAATTTGGTAGGAATATCGCAGAGTAGTCGTACTAATATATTTATAATAAGATATTTGGGTGAGTACGAAGTTTAAAGACAAGACTAAGTCAAATACAAGGTCTATATATTCATGTTTTGGAGAAGGAGATTGTCAACATTATAACCAATTCTAACTGGTATTAAGTCTACCATGACTTAATGAAAGTGACACTATCTAATAAAATTCTATGTAACTCTTTAATTATATGTTCAAATCATTATAGTCACGCCTCTGACGAGAAGCCTAAGAAATAAAGGTATAATTTATTAGTTGTAAGTCACGCACTACCGATTTTGGGAATTCCATATAGCTAGACGGTAGTTGCAATCGATTCTATGATAATCGTGAATTAGAATCGTTCTAATCGTTTCTACAAACGATTAAATATTTTAGAATCGATTCTTAAGTATATAATTGTTTTATGTCAGTTTGCAGAAAGGTGTGACACCGTGATTTCATGATGATTATGACAATTAATTACGTCTATATTTATAATATATTTATTGAGACAGCTAGAATCTGCTGATTCATATAACATGATCCGCAGAGGTCACACTTTTCTGCAAACAGCCGAAAATCCGAATTTTTAATAAGTATCTTTGCATAATTGTTGTGTTTGTTATTATTGTGGTTTGCAAAAAGGTGTGACCTCTGCAAATCATGTAAATCACGGAGAATTAGCGGATTCTAGCGGGGGTTTTTGATTTTCCGCAAATTTTAAAAACTCCGAAAAATATAATCTACAGAGATTTAGGATCTCAAAAATGTTCCACTATCATAAATACAAAATCACCAAATCACATCTTTCTGCTTAGCGCAATAAAAATTATAGGGTGTTATTATTGCGGTTTGCAAAAAGGTGTGATATCTGCAGATGTAAAATCACGTGGAATTAGATTTTGCATGTAAGAGAATTTTATAGATTTCAACGAATATAAAGATACGTTATAAAATAACTGATCAATAGACAATTAGAATCTCCGAAATTTCCATCGATCACCATCACAAAAATCATGGGGTCACACCTTTTTGCAAAGCGCAATTTAAAATTAGTTTGTACTTAGTAGGGGTTTCAGAATTAATAATTCGACGCCCGATTTCAAATAAAATAAGTAAAATATTTATTTCAGATCTTATTTTTTTAAAATATTTATTTATTTACATAATCGGTAGGTATTTATTAAAGAAGCTAATTTTATCACTGGCTACGCCTATTTAATTTTCTGTTTCGGAATTTTAAAACAGAAATTATGATTATGATTTTTTAAACTCCTATTTATATTCGAAATAAGCTAGTTCTGAAACCCCCTAATGGTTGAATTTTATTTAATATCTAAAACCATTACTTAAATTATGTATTATTAAATTATTTATAAAATTGGTTATGTTTTTTGTTCATGTCATTGTGGTTACTACAACTAGAACCAATATCATGGTATTCACTACAAGTAAATTAGATCAATTAATAAGTATATTTTTTATTTTATTTTTCTATATATTTTATTAATTAACACATATCTGCGGATATTTGGAATTACTATTTAAACATTCTAAATCTTTAACCATGAATAGCTTTTGATTCACTGGTCCGTTTTGAGTGACAATGAGACGATTCTAAGAGCCCAAAATCGTTAAAATCCATTCATGGGATCCCGAGATCGTTAAGGATTTGCATAGGGATCTTACCCGGGTCGAAAAATAGCGACCCGGGTTGAACCTTTCTGACCCGGGTTACAACCCGTTATATATGCCAAGGCCAATAACTTTTCGGATTTCATTCCAGAAAAATTTCTCCGCCTTGCTCGTGATTTGAGTTCTTTCATTTACCACATCGGAAAAACCAGGAAAACTAAGTAACTGACCCGGGTCGGACCAATTTTTGACCCGCCAAGATTCTGATTAGGGTGCTCAGGATTATGCGAAAGCACAATATACGCATATTTACCCGTTTTTCTCATCGCATAATTAAGCAAAAAAAGGATAAAATCACATAGGTGGATTGTGATTGGTGGATAAATTTATCGAAAGATGGCTGGCAAAAATTCCATAAAGTTCTGATATAGATTGAGCTCTGACCCGTTTGACCAAAATTTGACCCGTCGGGTCGGGTAACCCGTACGGGTCATTCGACCCGGGTAAAAACCTAGATTTGCATCACTTCTGGTGTTTTAAGATTGATTAAACCAAAACACCCGAAGTGACGCAAATCCTTAACGATCTCGGAATCACATAATGATTTTGGGCTCGTTAGAATCATCTCGATGATAAAATCACCCAAAACGGGCCGGTGAATCAAAAGTTATTCATAATTAAAGCTTTTGGAATTTTTAAATAGTAATCCAAATATCCGCGGATATGAAGCTTTTTTAGCTATTGCTTTTTCTTTTCTCAATTTTAATTAATTTTATATTTTATACCAAATTTTATATATTGTTAAAATAAAAAATTAAACCTAAAATTATAAATTATAATACTGTATTCATAATAACTAAGGTGGGCAGGGGTGATTTGGCAAATAGGAATAATTTGGCTATCTCGAGATTTTGTAATCGTAATCAGACCATTCGACTCATCTCATCGAGTGAATCGCTTAATTTCGATCACCGAGTCACGAGATATTGGGTCCGAATAATATTAAAAAAATATATTCGGACGCCAATATCTCGTGATCCAGTGATTGAAATCAAACGATTTTTTACCATTCGAATCGTCTCAATGAGACGAATTGAATGGTGGTATTACGGGTTCACGAGATATCTGCAATTCGCCAAATTACCCCTATCCGCCACTATACTCCAATACCCTCTTCCAATTTCGTATAACATACGATTATTAATAACTCTGACCCTACGATCCAAATTGAATGATCTTAATACCATTCGATTCGATTTGATGAGACGAACCGAATGATACTAAAGTAATTTTATATCAAGAGTCAGTTGTATATTCATTAATATTTTGCCGTTTGATTTGTATATTATTTTTTATGTAATCGTGTTAAACTTTTGAAGGCGACTGTATATCGTACATAAAAAAAATGATATAACGTTTATGATATAATAGATGAAAGAAAGAGATATGGGTTGTCCGAAAAGTTTCGAATAGAAAATGGATGAACATAAAATACAAGCAAGGTCGATATAAAATTTAAGCAACATCCGAAAAGTAGAATCCTTGTTGTACATTAACTTGATATTGAATTGAGATTTATCTGTACACTTCATTAGGATATAGAAATTTTATTTAAGCTTCTATAGTATCTTTAGTGTACACTTCATAATAAAATTTAAATGTACGAATTAAAACATCTGTGTAAACAAATTTTTGCGCTGACGCGTATATTGCTCATCACATGCGTATATAAATAATATTTTAGGTTAGGGTTAGTTTTTTGAGGCGGAAATAATTACTATTTTATAGATATATATTAAAGAATGCAATTAAATATTTGAGGCCTTAACGGACCCAGGTATTTTTTAAGGTTTAAATTATAATGCATATGGGGGGTGTCAGTAGAAACCAGGCAAATTGTTTTTAGACTTTAAATTAAAATATCTCAACAAATATTAAACCAAACTTGATAAAAAATTTTTTATTTAATGCTATTTAGTTATATAATTAAAATAAAAAAATTTTATTAAGTTTGGTTTAATAGTTGAGATATTTAATTTAATGTTTTATAAAAACAATTTGCCTGGTTTCTACTGACACCCCCCATATAATAAAATTACTACGAATATCGACAATCAGATATTTTATTTAATACTACACGAAATTTATATTTTAATATTTTTACGAAACAAAGATGATAAAATAGTGGTGCGTAGTATAGTTATCAATAACATGGCAATTACAATAATCAAATGTTTGTTCTTAAAAAAAATTTTCAATTTTTTCACATTTTAATGAAATAGGTTAAATGCCTAATAAAAACATTTTCTCTAATGTAGTGATATAGGCCGATAACAAAACTTTGGGCTGGGGCTGACACTAATATAGTGCAGCCCGGTCGACCGGGCTGACTATTTTACAAAAAAAAAAAAAATTCAGCCAATAAAACAGATAAGCCATTCATGTAATTTGTCCTTAAATCAACAAGTCATAACGGCCAAATTTTGTGATATGTTACACGCAAATAAGTTAATATGATTGGATAATAAGAATATATATTCGAAAAAGAAAGTGAGTGTGAGTGAGTAAGTGGAAGGAAAGAAAGATTTTTTTATTTTAATAATAAGTTTTTATATGATAAATTTTTTAATAAAAATTTTATTAATAATTTTGGGCAAAATTAAAAAATTATTAGAAATTTTGGCCAAAATTAAGACGGCCAAATTTTTAATTTAATTATTAATAGAATTGATTAACTTTAAAAGAAAATAACTCTATTAAATACTAATTAATTTAAAAGATAAACTTTATAAGTTTATTCTTTAGGTTCGATTTTACTATTCTATAAAAATAACTATTTTAATTTTTTATTTATAAATTTTTAAACATTATATATTTTATTTGCTAAATTAAAGAGTTTTGCACTGTTTGGTATTAAGGTGATCTCTATGGCCAACAGGACTTTTTATTAAATAATCAACAACATTACAATTACAATGAAGGTATATCAAGCCACATGTGCAATTTTGGTATCTAATTTAAGTAGTTTGCCTAAAGTGTTAGTACTATATACTAGAGGTTCTATACTATCTGCTGTACTTACACTCCAACTATAGAGATGTTTATTTAAACCTTTTGATCACAATTGCTTATTATACTTATATCTAACCAAGATGTAACTTATCTATTTATATATAAAATTTTGTAACATCTATAAATTTTGTAACTAGCCTTAGAATTTACTAACTTAAGCTAGTTTATTTATAAGATAAATCTAACAGAGTAGTTCATGTCTTACATATGTTTTTATCTGCATGTTTAATAACTTTTTTCTTAACTAGTACCTGTTGTGTTGCTATTAGTATATTTATATCTTAAGCCATGTTTTGAAATGCTACTATAACCTGATCTGTATCTTAAGCTACAACCTTTCTAATTAGTTATCTATTATTTACTCTTACTCTTGTAAGATTCACAATGATCTCAGTATTCATATTTAGTCTATCTTCTTACTCAGATTTTTTATCAATTCCTCTTTTATTTTTAGCTAGCAACCTAGAAGAGTTGGTCTGCTCAGGCCTTAGGTGTTTCATAGTTTTTTTCTATTTGATATATACTTTTAAAACATATATTCTTTTTCTCTAATATATCTAGACCTAGCAGTTTAGCTAGTATATTTCCCTATTTAAAGATTTTGTTGTTCAGTTTTCTGATCTTAGTTTTTAGTTCAAATTTAGCCTTTCTGTAGTACTATTAAAGATTATTGCTATATCTTAACTTAGAACTTCCCAAACAGTTTTTAGTTATTCTAGTTTTTTAGATTTATTATACCAAAGCTTCTATTATTAGAAAGTGTAACCAAGGTTACAGATTTAATTCTAAATCTAACTAATAATTAATAGTTATCAACTATAACATAGACCTATATTCAAAATTGTTATTTATGAAATTTAAACTCTAGACTTGCTGCTTGGAGAAGATAATGACTAAACTACTACACTAAGTCACTACACTTTTTTGGTATAATTAATTGTTTAACTAAATTAATAATATTATTATTAAAATTTTTTTTTTTTTTTTTTAAGTATTAAGTGACCTTTTTGGCCAGGAACTTTTTATTAAATAGAAACAACATTATACAATTATAATGAAGATATATTAAGCCACACATGTACCTTTTGGATGTCTAATTTAAGTAGTCTGCCCAAAGGTTCTACACTATCTGCTATATCTGCACTCTAGCTAGAGAGTACCCATTTAAACTCTCTGGTTACAACTGTTAGTAGCTTCTATCTAACCAAGGCATAACTCACTATTCAGAAGTAGATTTTGTGACATCTATAGATTTTGCACCCACCTTAGGACTTACTAAACCCCATATTAAGTCTAGTCTATCTACAAGATAAATCTAACAGAGTAGTCCATGTTCCACACATGTTTTTACCTGCATGTTCGGTAATATCTTCTTAACTAGTACCTGTTGTACTGCCGCCACCAGATTTGTATCTCAAGCCAATTTTTGGGATGCTGCCGTAACCTGATCTGTATCTCAAGTACAACCTTTCTAATTAGTCTTCTATTACGTACTCCTGCCCTTATAAGGTTTACAACAACCCCAGTATCTGCATTCTAGCTATTTTCTTACCCATATTCTTTATCAGTCTCTCCCTTACTTCCAGCTAACAACTCGGATAGGTTGGTCTGTTTAGGCTTTAGGTGCCTGAAAGACACCCTCTCCTTGGTTCATACTTTCAGAGCGTATGTCCTTTTTCTCTGGTACGACAACCTGGCAGTTCAGCTAGTGTGTTCTCTGCCAATGGACCTGGTTGCTCGGTTCTCCAATCTCGGGCCCCAGTTCGAATTCAGCCTTCTTGTAATACTATCGAAGATCACTGCTACTTCCAATTAGAGACTTCCCAAATGAGTTTTCAGTTATGCCGGTTTCTCAGATTTATTGTGCCAAAGCTTCTATTACGAGATGGTGTGACCAAAGTTACAGATTAGTTCTAGATCTAACCAATAAGCATAGCTGTTAACTGAAACACAAGCCTATTTTTCAAATATCATCATCCATGAGATTTAAACTCTAGATCTGCCACTTGAAAAGGGTGACGACTAAACCACTATACTAAGTTGCCACATCTCTATTATTATTAAAATTTACAGTATAAAGTATATAATATTGATATAAGATTAATATAATAATATAATATCTCTAATTAATATAGTAGGTTTTAAAAAGTAGACTTTTTTTTTTTTAAACAATCTTGCCTTTATTTATATAAACTACTATATGACTATTATACACAATTGTACTATGTTTTTATAGTATAATGTTTTAATCTAATAAAAACTCATCAAATATTTACTCAATCGACCTGTCATAACAACTATTTATTTCTTTTAAAATTCTTAACTTGCTAAAAATTTTGTATCAAGTATTAATATTCCCCTTGGCTACCATTTGGCCATTGTATATCAATTTTTTTTTTAATTCAGCAGTTTTGCTAATACTGTTTATTAGATTTATACTAAAGTAGTTTTGATTATAAATATCATAAGTACAGTTACAACTATCTAATGTTAATTACAAGTATTAGCTTATCTGGTTACTAATTTAAGTATCTATATACAACCTGCTATATAAGATTTTATCTCCTTATAAACTATCCTGCAATTAGACCAGTTTCTAAATCACTAGATAGTTCTCAAATTTATTGTATTATATATATTTTACTTATATACTATTGTACAATATCTACCAACCAACTTTTACCCCTTATCACTTATCATATTACTCCTAATTCATTTCTTGTATTACTTCCAAATTGGTGTCTTTCGAGTAGGCACTCTTCTTACTTCTAGTTTGGTATCTTTAGAAGAGCTACTTTAAATCCTAATCTATATCTCAAGCCAGATGCTGCTGTTGTCATAATACCTGTATCAAGCCATCTACTATCACTATTAGGGAAGTTATTTTATATTAATCTAGATATTCATATTGTATACCACCAAATTAGGCTACTGCTCCTTTTATATACTCTATATCGATATAGTATTACAGAAGTCTAGATTCTTAAGATAGGAGTTAAGTATCTTATTTAATTACTATCGCAAGCCAGTAACCCAGAACTTGTGCTTCTGCCATATTTCGTCATTGACTTCTATATAGGTTGTGTAATACATTACTTACTAGCTATCTTTATTTTTGTATCACTAAAGCACTTGCTTCCATACTTTTCGAAATTTCTTTTAGCCAGTTTTTCTTGTTTCTTTATGCCAGAGGTGTTCTATATTTGGTTAAGCTATTCTCTTACCACAGCCTCTTACTGTATTTACCACTTCTCTTATTACTTCCAGATATACTACTTTATGCCATTCTCCCAATCAAGTCTGTTACTAGACATTGGTATTACTTAAGGGTTATTTTTTCAAGATTTATATACACAGCCTTCTGCAATATTACTATTTATAACCCATGTCACATGTAGTATCTGTCTTCTTTATAGTTTAGATCTTCTTTTAAGAATTCTTTATCAGCCAAATATATACATCACATAGTCTTATTGCTACAAAGTTTTGTATTCGAAAGCTTCTAAAAATTATAGGAACAATTAATTAAATTAATTACCACTAGCTATAATCAAACCATTGATTTTATTTTTAAAAGATTAGACACCTAAACACTAAGCTATGAGACTCTAACTTCAAAAAGTAAACTTTTTTATATTAATCAAAATATTTAATACAAAGTATATATTTTAAAAGAATCTTGTTTTTATTATAAAGTAGTTATAGTAATTTTTTTTATTAAGTTTATACTATTATTAGCTTAGATTACTATACTTATTAAAAGCTTTATATTATTTAAAATTTAAGTTTTTTTTTTGAACTTTGATAGTTTAGTTAGTATTTTTATTAAAAGATAAGATGTTTTACATACTATAAAATAATACTATATTTCACTTATCTAAAATTACAAAATCTGGTATTATCTAGTTGCTTTATAGACAGTATATAAAATTTAATCTTGACTTTATATTCTTATTAAGAATATTATTTAAGTCTTTAATATTCTCAAAAATTTTTAATATTCTCAATATAGAAAATTAAGTTTTTATAATATCAAAAAATATAAAATAAATAACTCCTTTTAATAATTCTTTTTACCAAAATTCTGAAAAAAACCCAACCTATAAAAAGTACACAAATATTATAGGAACTTATTAGCAAGAAGTTTTAAGGAACTATAAGACAGTATCTGTCATTTAGAAATAGTTCTTATATGCTATCTGTTGACAAACCCAGAGTTTATCATTTACTGCAAGAGCAGCACCTGTTATTTAGAAGTAGTTCTTATATGCTACTTGCTAATAGTTCAGAGTTTATTACTTATTAAAAAAACCTAAAAAACTTTTTGTTTAGCTCTTGATAATCACTGTTAGGCTCCATAAAAAACTCTCTCCTCTCTTAGGGAAATGTCATTTATTATCTGATTTTTTTAAATAGTAAATATCACCTTCCCTACATGATAAATAAATTGAAATTCTGAAAGTATGCATATATACATACATAATATTTTGGTAGGGACCCCCTTCAAAAAAAATCAAATAATAAATGACACTTTCTTTACCTTGGAACTACTCTTTTTCTACTTTCTCTCTAATCTTTAAAAAAGTGAAAATTTTGGCTTATCTTTTCCAAAAGATCAGTATTGTTTACTACTTTCAAATTAGGTGATAACCACTTGTGATATACTAAAATGAGATACAAGAAAACATATAGTACTAAGTATGGACCTAACCATATTTCAGACAGAGACCTGTATATATCAATTGGTACAACATTGTATACCAGAGTATATAGAAAGATCTGGATTAGTTCAGATCTAAATAGATAAACAAAATCATTGTTGAAATATATTAAATATAAGATATATGATATTCAAAAGTATATATATATAATATTTTTGGCTCTAGTTCAGATTAAAAGTATAATTTAGTTTTATATTTGTTATTTTTTTATCTTTTTTATCTTTTTTATTTTTTACTTTCATTTTCTTTCTATCTGTTTAGTTTTATTTTGTTTTTGGTTTATTATTTAAAAATATAGTGATCTTCTATTTCTTTTCTTTTAATTTTATTCTCTTATTTTTTCTTTTTTTAAAAAATTGTTTTTGTTTTTGTTTTTTGTTTTGGCACACTCTAGGTAAAAGAAAGCTATTAGTTCTTGCTAATAGAAAACTAGGTAGAAAAAATCTTAAAAATAGGGTAGCTGAATGCCTACTATAGTAAATTTTTAAATAAAAATAGTATTTCATGTGGAACTTATTGACAAATAACTATAATTGGGCACTTTTAAAGTAGCCAGATAATATTTAACACTATTATTAATTGCTATCTATATATATAGGTATTGTAATAAAAATTAATAAACTTTAGTATAAGGTTATCAAAGTAAAAAAAAAAAATAATATTATAGCTAATGCTGAAATTTGGGGTCTTTATTTAAATTTATAATACCTACTAAAATCTATATATACTTTTTTATTAATAAAACTACTCTATTAATTCTAATCTAATTATGAAAAAAAAGTGTAAAAAAAAGCCCAAAAATTTTTTATAATTTTATAATAAAATATAAAAAAATTTTAGTATCAGCCATTTTCAGTATCAGCTATAACAAATAATAATAATATCAAAAAAATTTATTTAATATTCTCAGATAAAAAATATATTTTATTAAAATTTAACTAGTGTTCTTGAAAATATTAAAAACATTGAATTTTACATACTGTTTACAAGTATTTAGATATAACATATTATACTGCTTTATAGACAACTTTGTTAGCTCTATAAAGAGCCCAACTTTGGATTTTTTCTATCTAGATCTTGACAAAAAGGCTATGTTAGCTTATTTCTTTATTTTATAAACAAAAAAATATATTATAAAAAATGGAAAGTAAAAAAAAAGTAATCTAAAAGATAATAACTATATAATCTAAACATAAAACCTAATTATAAAATAATAAAGATAAAAAAAACAAAATAAAGCCAAACAAAAGCAAACAAAAAAAAAGAAAAAAATTCATCAAAACCAAAAAAGACAAAAGTATAGCTTATACTAGACTATAAAAATTATATAATACTTAACTCTAGTTTAATATATTATTAGCTCATCACATATCATATTCATAATAAGAATTTTATTTTGATAAAAGCAAATAGTTATAGCAAAAGCCTAATTTGAATTTTATTTATAGTTGTATATACAGTATATGTTTAATATAAATTTTATTATTTTATTGATAAATGTTCTTGTATCTCATAGTAAAAAAAATTAAAATGTTCATAGTAGATAATAATAAAATAATAATGTATTTGCTATATACTATAATAAAAAGTAATTTAATTCATTTAAAAATAGTAAAAAAAGTAGCAATATTATCAGGAGAATTAAATAAATACAAATTTGCAAAAGCCTGCAAAAATACAGATTTTTGCAGAATTTTTTGCAAAAAACTATTAGACTAAAAACGATGTTTAAAAAAAGTTCTAATAATATCTAATTAACAATTGCAAGCCTAGCATCATCTGGCTATATCTTGTATACCCAGATGCAACTTGTCACACTAATCTATATATAAGTTAGAAAACTTTGTCAGCTCTAAGAACTAAACCAAAAAGGGGTTAACCCATTCTCAACTCATTCACCAATATCTATCTCAAACAACCTCTTAATTTTTATATTTTTTTTACTACTTACTAAACCTTTTAAACTACCTTGCTCACTATTCATCTTACTCTTTTCTGTTTTCACTATTGTATTCCTGCTGAAATAGTCTGAGAAGAAATTTCTCTAACTACTTCTTTTCATCACCATATCTATACTATTTTCTTTTCCCTACTCAATGACTGCTTTGTATCTAATTCTTCAAATCATATTAAGAAAACTGCTTTCTACAATTGCTATATAAACACCCAATTTCTGGTTTACAGTTTTCATTAGCAGCTCTAGGTCTAGAAGCTCTGCTACTATATTATCAGGCACAAGTCCCCTAATATAATCTTTTCTACGCTTGGTTTGCTTTTTTACTATACTACTGACAATTTTCAAATGAACTACCCCAATAAATATTACACTTCTGTATACATGGTCTATCTTTTTCTATACAGTTCTACATGCTATTTCCTCTATAATATTCCAGTAAATGATATATTCTATATACTCTACTAGATAGTTAGATATTTTTTTCACACAACTACAACTCACATATGGGTTATTTGGATACACTTCTGGCTTTTTCTGCTTCAATACTGCTAGAGCTAACAAGTTGTTGTTTATATATTTAAATTTTTTTTTTTTAATAATTTGGCAGTTTTGCTTTAACTTTATTAGGCTTTGTTTAACTTATTTAGAATATGTAGAATTTTATAACCAAGCATTTTAGAAAGTAAGTGATAAACTCTAAACTTGTTAGCAGATAGCATATAAGAACTATCTCTAAACGACAAGTGCCGTAGCCCAAATTGTTATCTAAATTACAAGTTACGACTAACCTGTTTACCAACTATATTTGACCTGCTATAGTAGGATTTTTCTCTTTCCAGACCTCTTCTGCAATTGGATATAACCTGAATCTTAACAGATGGTATTTATCACTCATCATGACCACCTCTCCCTTCTTTCAGACTTCTTCTACCTAAGCCTGACAATATAATTAAACTCTTATTTGTATATAATAGTGAAAAAAATAAAGCCATATTTATGAAAGATATAAATATTTTAGAAAAAAAACACCTCATGGTGAGAAAAAAAACCAATTCTAAAATAATCTAATATAAATGAATAAAGATGAAAAAAGCGAAAAAAAAAGCTAGCTATGACACACTATTATAGTCTGTGTTAGGTATAAGGGTAAAAATTATATAATAATTGCAACTAATTACTATATCTCGATTGTAAAAACTTCAGTTTAACCTTGGAACTCGTTTCGGGTACTAGCTTGACTTGGGTATCTTCTAAACAGAAGTGAAGATCTCTTTCCCATACTGTAGCACTGTATTCGCACAACAACAAAATATGTGATTGCCTTCTACTGAGTTTATCCTGATTTGATATGTATAAACAATGCCAATCTTTTGGAAAAAGTAAGCCAAAAAGCCCACTTTTTGTCAAAAATTTTGGTGAAAATGGCAAAAAACAAAAAATGAGAAAGAAACCTTTTAATACTACTTAAAAGAGAGTGTGAGTTACTAAAAGCAACAAAAATAGTCTTCTACCTCGCAGTGCAATATTCAAATTTTGTTAGTGAATAATAAACTCTAAACTTGTTGGTAGGTAGTGTATGAGAACTATCTCTAAACGACAAGTGCTGGGTTTGTAGTAAGTAATAAACTCTGAAACTGTTGGCAAGTAGCATATGAGAACTACTTCTAAATAACAAGTGCCATCTTACAGTCTCTTCTTTCTTTAACTTATAGTCTGGAAAGTTAGTTTTTATTATTTTTGTTGAAAAGTTTTTTCAGAAAAATCTGGACCAAGTGATTATCGGAAAGAGTTGATAACTTTTGATTTTGTTTATATATTTAATTTGAAAGCCTATATTTCTACTTGCTATATGTGATTTATACTTATTTTCTGTTATCTTTTTATTCTGGTTCTACAGATCCTTTTAGCTCCAACTAGTATCTATCTTATTTTCATATATCTTAAACTATTCTACTCTGTACTAGTTTTAAAGCTTAACTAGTTTTTTGTTGTTATCTCTACTAATGCTTTATTCAGATATAGTGTATATATCTTGCATTGGTTCTTCTTCAATAAAAGTACTAAGCATCTCTCTATGTGTACACTTTCTTTCACTAGTTGATTAGCTTTCTTATTTCATTCACCTTACTGTATGCTTTAACTTTAACTAACTGGAAAGACAAATTTTTCGATTTATATATATCTTTAATCTTAACCACCAAGCTAGCATTTTGCTTCTTACTTCACTATTTTCTGGAAGAAATCTGCAAATTTTATAAGTAAAATTTACTATAGACAAAAATGTGGTGAGCCTAATCTAAAACCTTTTTTTACTAAGATAATCAATTTTGTCAATTAATTAAAAGTTGTAGAGCTCATCAAGATGCATCTAATGGTAGTAAAAGTGTCAAAATCAGCCTAGTAGTTCTTGAGATATCTTTAAAAAATGTCTCACACACATATAAAATTCTTTTAAAAAAAGGCTTTTTTTTTTAAAGATATATTAAGAACTACTAGGCTGATTTTGATACTCTTACTACTATTAGATATGTCTTGATGAGCTCTACAACTTTTAATTAATTAACAAGATTGATTGTCTTAGTAAAAAAAAAAGTTTTAGATTTAGGCTTGCTATATTTCTATCAATAGTAAACTTTACTTATAAAATTTTGCAGATCCCCTTCAGGTGACAAATGGATTATCAATTAACTACAACTTTACTTTTATATCTAGTTGTCAAAACTGTTATCCATACTGCTACCAACTTGGCCTTTGTTAATGATAGCTATCTACCAACCCTAACCTTTCTCTTTGTTTTCTCCAAATCATCAACCTGCATCTATTTTTTTATTTTTTTTTTTTTTTATTTCTTCGGCAAGTCTAGTCATAACTTTGGTCCAGCTATATTATAGTTGACTCTATGCTACTAGTGTCACAAGATCTCTATAACCCCATACGAGTATCATGTGTATCCACCTGGTATCCCTTGTCCGACATTTCCCTGGTTCCCTCATTGGGGCCTAGGTCCGACTGCCTGCACGACACTCCAGAGAGGCCGAAACACCTTATTCTTGGACTGCTATTTCATGAGCCAATCGGGTGGCACCATGAGTTCATGTAGTACCCTCTCAGACTTTTTTAGACCTTACATTATGTCTCGTGACTTTAGTTATTCCAAATTGGGGTTCTAGCACGGCTTTTCTTCACAGCCACAGTTTCTCAGAATAATTATTTCCCAAATACATCTATCCGTAGATATCCCGGGTTCCCTGTACCCCGCGGTGTTTCACTTCCATATTTGGTTTTTTATTATTTCGCCACTAGGAGGAATTAAACCGGCAACCTTACAATTTGTAACCTGGGAGCATAACCGCTATGCTATCGACCCACAGGTCCCCAACCTGCACCTATTCTATAATTTATCCTACTTTTAAACAATAACATATCTATATAAAATATACAACTATTTATATTTCTACTACAATTACTCTCTATTTGCTATATTAATAGTTTCTCTAGTATAAAAAGTGACAACTTAGTGTAGTGGTTTAGTCATTATCCTCTTCAAGTAGCAGGTCTAGAGTTTAAATTCTACTAACAACAATTTTAAAAAATAGGCTTGTGTATAGTTGATGACTTTCTATTAGTTGAATCTAAATTAATCTGTAACTTTGGTTATACTATCTAGTAATAGAAGCTTTGGTACAATAAATATAAAAAACTAGAATAACCAAAAACCTATTTGGCAAGTTTTAAGTTTGAAGATAGCAGTAATCTATGATGGTACTACAGAAGAGCTGAATTTGAACTGGGGCCTAAGATCGGAGAATCAAGTAACCAACTATATTTTAATAGTAGAAGACACACTAGCCAAACTACTGGGTTGTTGCACTAGAGGAAAAAGATATATACTTTAAAAGTATGAACCAAGAGGAGGATATTCTTCAGGCACCTAAAACCTGAGCAGACTAACTCTTTCAAGTTGCTAATTAGAAGTTAAGAAGAAACCAATAAAAAATTTAGATAAGAAGATAATTAGAAAGGTTGGTATTTAAAAAATGTCTATAGAATAGCAATACTCTAAAAAGTAGCATGAGATACAAATATAAAATAGCAGATCAATATATACTAATTAAGAAGAAATTATAGAAACATGCAAGTAAATACATATGTAAAACATACATCGCTCTGTTAGGTTTACCTCAAGGATAATAAAGTGTCTTAAGATAGGGTGTGAAATCTAGATAGGGTGCAAAATCTAGATAGAGTGATATTAAATCTACTTGGTTTAGTAAGGAAATCTATTGGGTTAAAGAGCAGATAGAAGTAGTTAGAACCAGATAGTTTAAATAGACAACCTCTTATAGTTAAGGTGCAAGTATGACAAATAGTATGAAACCTTTTGCATAATACTAATACTTTGAGCAGACTACTTAAATTAGATACCAAAAATGTATATATAGCTTGATGTACTATCATGGTAATTATATTATAAAACTTTATCTATACTCTAATAAAAAGTTTTCCAGGCCGAAGAGGTTATCTTAATATCAAAAAAAAAATTAACAGTGCCTCTAGCTTCTGGTCAAAACCCTATTCTATAGTTATACTTTTTTTCATATAAGCTTATCACTACTGTACTATTTATTTCACTTTCACTTTCACTTTTCTTAATTATATTACTTTTGGTCTAAAATCTTTAATTTCTCTTACTAGCAATAGCACTTTTTTCTTATTATCTGCACTAATCTTAGAAATTAGTTATAATACTCTACTCTTTTTGAACCATCATTAACAAACATCAACCCCATTTATATAGCTCAAATTATAACTCTTATACTTTACAAGTGCACTTCTACTACTGCTTAAGAGTCTAGGTTTTTAGTAGTTAATTAGAACTTATAACTTTCTTTGTTTCTTAACTCTACCTACTATTGAATCTAAATTCTCTTTATTGACAATTATCTATTTATAGTATCTCTAATCTTCAAACAATCTTTTTACTCTTATTTGCATATATATTAATTTCTTTTCTAATACTTTATAACTGTCTACTACTTTCTTATTTTCTATATAACCAATAATCTTCTTTTTAATCACTTCGAACTATTTTGCTTTCTTTTAAAGTACAAAGTTTATTTAATATTATCATCTAGCTTTGTACCTTTTGTATCAATTAACTAATTCACATAGAACAAGTTAAAACTTCTAATACTACTGTAGTAGATACTATATATTTTTTTCTATTACTTTAGCCAACATTGGTTCTGTACTGAAAATTTGCCACTTCTCAGTACTAATACTCCTAACTCTTTTGCTTTTACTAAAATCAAACCAGCTAGTTATTCTTCTAGATCTTTCTAAGATACTGATTTAGTGATACTTGCTAGCTTTCTTTTACTAGCTTTGCTAATATATAACTCTTATTCAATCTTATTCATATTATTTTTTCTACTTGATCTGACTTATTGAGCCTATTTTACAAGAATACCAATTGTCTACTAAAGAGCTTCTGACCTAATAACCTATATCAGCCCAACCCTGAGTATATTACTATATAATTGTCTGCTATTGCTAACAAACCTATTTTATTTTTAATTAATCTCATTACTAGTTAATATATTTTGTCTATGCTTGCTTGGGATATTTTTGTTATCTGTAATATATATGCTAGTTTCAGAACTATGTATATATTATTCATATAAATTAGCTAGCTAATTGACAAACTCTTATACCGCAATGTTCTTACAAAATGCCCTACAATACTCTTTGCTTTCTTGACTATTAGGCATTCTCTAGAATTTGCACCAGACCCCTAGTAGTCGAGTTAACAAAATTTTCCTTTCCACTTGTAGCTTATAACTATTTACCTTAATCTACCTATTGCTCTTACTAAGATTCATAGTAACTACAAAGAGTTTGGGCTTTGTGTTATTTATTTAAATATCAATAAACTTAAAGAACCTCTATACTATTTTAATTATTTGCTTAACTTGATCTTTGCTCTTTGTAATTCAGCAAATCTACTATTTAACTTGAGCTTACTCTATAACTAAGCTTTCTGTCATCTTGAATTTTTTTAAGTAATAGATTATAAAATATTTACCATATTGAATTTGATTTGATTTTTAAATTAAACTCAAATTTACTTAAAATTTGGTTTGGTTTGGTTTGATAGAAGTACCAGTATAATATATATAGACATAAAAATGATTGCATCATTAAATTATACTGTATTTTATTGTAAAGATATATTGATATATCTTTAGAATATAAATTAGTAATATAAGTATATTTGCATTTAGAATATTAAATATATTAGTTATTCATATTAGCTATAAGAATATAGTATTATCATATACATAACAAATAAACTTTGTTTTAAAGAAGTATGCAATAAATTAACTACTTGATTATACAACGATCATTTAAACCAAAAATCTGACTAAATAAAAAAACAAAATTTTTGTTGGAGAGACGTGGCTATAAAGCGGTTTGTCTAGAGGTCAATGTAACTGCTAGCGGGACTCCTCTATTAGTTAATATTTGGCATGCAAGCCAAGAGCGTTATTATACAAGATAACTGGCAGGTGGTGCCCTTGTATGAAAAATCTTGGTGGT